>ML796451.1:198997-224595 GCA_009831015.1 Picea engelmannii
ATGAACAATAGTGAGTTCATGCGCAATGAATGTTATATCAAAGTTTTTAATCTACCAACAGTCGAATCAAACTCAACTATGCGCCAATGTAACCACCGATGTCCATAGCTTAACCAATGTGTCAATACATGAAAACAACATATAAACAGTTACAAAAATAGCCATAGGCATTATACATGAATATCCATACATCTTATGAAACCACAAGTTGAGTAGGCCAGATAGGAAGCCAATCAAAATACTAATGCATTGCAAATTCGACGAAATCCAATCACACAATTGATATAAGAATGTCAAATGAATATACCAATGTGTGCGAGTGTTATACCATAATGTTCAAACATCCGACATGCAGTTCAAAACCCAAAATCATGTTCTCGCCAATCAAACATTTTATCAAGGTGTCAAATGCATAAATTGATACGCCAAGAGCTTGTAACAAGGATAAAAAATAAGGATCACAAAAAAGGTAAATCATAACCCCATGCAATTTAATGAATCAATGTTCAGGCAAGTCATAAAATGCGAATCCAAAGGCTAAATGCCTTCAATAAAACTGAGTTATACAATCCATTGAAGTATGAAAAACGATCAAAGGACATTGCCGATCATGTAAAGATCAATAAAAAGATAGGCGCAATATGCATAATGACACAAAAGGTATTGGCAGCTCAGGTAACGATCGAAATGTGACCTCGAAAGGAGAAATTTTCATGCTTACAATCATGAAGACTTAGCGAAGGTAAGCGTGCGAAAAGGTGCAAAGAATAAAGGCGTCGTTCATTCGAAGTTTGAGACGAAAAATCAATGTTTGTGAAACATTGGTGTAGGCAGCTTATGAGACAATAAAAAATGTGAATTGGCTACCAACAAATCCGTCACCTGGTTGTACGACTTGATTCACAGTTAGTGGTACTATAGATAAGTAATGCCTATGCTATCCGAAGTCCTACTTTCTTATGGGTATACTTATGAATTCTCCTCTTGGAACGTTATTTCGATTACATTGAATATCGACATATTCCTAGATGTCTAAATACATTAATAGATGCATTAGATAATTATGTGTTAGACAGAAATTTGAGACACATGTAAATCCAATCACAATTCACATTAAAGAAAGTAAGCCGGTAGAAGCCTCATGTATATATATATATATATAACGATTAAAACTGTTTTACAAAAAAATGTTTTCCGTCCGAAGACCAAAATATCAAAATATGAATCCCATGGCTTCTACAAAATGGCATCAAGGATGTTGTTCATGGTAGCACACTTCTTCTTGTGCTACCCTACGAAGTAGTCGACTAAGTGAACCAGATACGCCTACAATATGACACTGATAGCGTCTCAGAATTTCATCAATGGAGATGACCGAGATATCGGCGGTCAATCCCTCTAAGTTCTGCTCGATTGACTCATAGTCTTCAACATCCCATCCTACTACCATAGTTGCTTCCCTTCGTCTCTGAATACAGGATGTACTCGAATGCCAGTGTGGCCCTATATCTTCATTGTCAAAATATTTTGATTAGTCATCAGGTTGAAAGCATAAAAAACATATTATATTTTAAAATTCACAAAAAACATCATAAAAACAAAACATTTTTCTTACCTGTGTCTCCCCACTGAAATCCCTTAGGTAGAACCAAGTTGGGGTCACCTTTGAAATACAACCTGACATATGCATAATCGTCTACCATTAGGATCTTAGGCCTCAACCAGTCAAAAAATGCATCGTTGTATTTGATGATGGGGCCCGCTACATGTTGAGCCATGAGGTCGCACCACCTCTTCATCCTTGGGTCTCATGGGGCCGATATGCCCCACTCTACCTGTAAACGTAAATGGGGGACCCAGTCCAAAAACAAAGACACCAAAATAGATCTATACCTGAATTTCTTCAGTTCCCCCTTCTTGCATTTTGTTAGCTGTGTCTTCATGCTGCGAAGGACTCCGTCGCTCCAGTTGAACACCCTAGGTTCCATGCACTCCACGACATATTGAAAATATATTTGGAGGGCCATGTGAGGAGTTTCACTCCCCTCCATACGTGCAATGGTAAAAATAATAGTCCGAAGAGGTAAATCCCGGACTCCCTTGATGGAAACTTTTCCCTTCTGTCTCTCTGCCTTGGGATCATAGTATCGATGGAGATACTCGCTCATTGATAGACCACCACCTCTACCTTCTGTCAAAGTCACATGAGACCCACGATGAGATAACCCTATCAATAAATATATATCTTCAATATCTAAGGATAGAACGTGGGCATCCACATGAAACACCTGCTGATCCACATCCCACATGTGGACCAAATACTCTAGTAGCCTCAGTTGGGCCCTCATGCCCTGGATTTTAAAGAATTTCAATAATCCGCATTGTCGGAGGGAATTCATAGTGCCTGGTTCATTCAAAGATCATAGTCTTCATCTTCGTGCTTCCTCTCCCTCCACTCTATCATTTTGATGATCAAATACTTGCATTGGGACAATAAAAGAGAGTTAGGATCCTCATTTGTTTCTTTGGAAAATTTCTATTGGCTAAACACATGCACAATTTTTTTGGTTTTTGGCCACCACAAGTAGAGATTTTACACAGTGCAAGGTTTCTGCAGGTGATCCATAGGGCGCCTATGGAAATCATTGATTTCCGTAGGTCCCGATACTGGTCACCTGTGGCAGCCCCAGCGCGTGCCTACCGGTCTAAAAATTAACTCAAAAAGCCATTAAAAACCAATGAAAATGAAATTTAATCCGATGAAAAGCAAGAGGACAAGGAGATTACCGTTTTTATGGAATCCGTTCGCTGAATGGTCACCCATAGCTCCTATAATCAACAACCGAAGTCTAAGGTAAAAACAGTTTCTAGGCAAGTTTTGGGCAAAATGAAAATGAAATAGTAAAAAGAGTTTTTACTCCTATTTATTGCACTTTTTACTTTTTTCTATTAATATTTTATATTATTTAAATGCATTTTCTCAAAACGTAAAGGTCTAATGGTATCGTGAGTATTTTTTTTTCTCGTAGATGGAGGAACTAGGATCCCAACCAATGAAGTATGGATATTTCTTTCGTGATTAGTTTTTCTGTTTGTCACGTATACATATACTTTTTAGGGTTTTTTAAGAAAAACCTCGAGCCTAGTCTTTGTTAGTTCTCGCGCTCGAAAATATATGAGAACGTAGCCAAGTATAATTTTGTCGTCTTTTCGTACTCGTCATGGTAACACAAAAAGAGAAACCCATGGAGTATCCTTTAAGCTCTTTTCACACTCCATAAAAATGAAAAGATAGCCGAGCGACCTTTTTCTTTTCGCGCTCATAAAATTATTTGAAGAAAACATTTTATGGACGATAGTTTATCAATTTTTCGGTCCCATCGAACTACTTTACAAAAAGGAACTGGGAGAGTTCTCTTTAATTGTTTTTCAGACTCTCAAAACATGAAAAACCCCTGAGTTTTCTATCTTTGGACTCGTTAAACAAACATCAAAAGACCCATACGGGACCGAACCACTCCTTCTTAGGGTTTGTTAAACATACTCCGAGGGACTCGTCCGAAGGATGATCTTACATCAACAAGAATATGTTATCCTCCTCAAGCTTGCATAAAAATAAAGAGGTACTCGCCATAAATGGTGGGGGAAAATTTGGGAAAGAAACGTGTCTCTGTATTAGTGTTAGTGGAAGTAAGAGTTGCTCTTAAACATGACACCCCCCTTCATCATTTGAATACGGGTTTGGAAATCCATTTGTATCTCGTCTGACTTTCTGCATGTTCATATATTGGGGCATCTTTGAGTCAATTCTGCTAAGACCATTGTCATGTCATTCATATGTTCAACATAATTCCAAACAAGCCTTCTATCGAGTAGGCCATATGCAGTTGTCAATTCCTACCATGTCGGCCTTCCCTATGTTAGTTTCGAATCATTGTCATACTTTGTTCTACCCTAAATTTGTTACTTATTTCATGTCATTGATGGGGGATACATCAAGGCCCTCCTCTGACGAGTCTTTTCCTGTCGAATTCAACTCATTATCCAGGAACAAGACTTAGAAATCATTTAGTATCTTAGAGCCTGCATCCCTCAATGACAGGTTTCTTCACTTTTGATAGTGGATTCACATCATTGGTCCTTGATCGGAAGATTCCATCGAGTGTTCGAACTCAACTCATTTATTCACATTCGTTGGATTGTACTAAGGTACCTTGGGATTCATTGATATCAATGGTGATTTCCCTCGCACTTGTTAACGGTTTTCATCAATGACTGATAATCAAGTGGTTTCTACCATGTTCGACTTCAACACCTGTAATCGCATGGTTAGATTTGTACTTAGGGACGATGAGATTGAAGACCTTCGATCTCATCATTTTGGTCCAAGTTGCGATGGAGTATTTATGATTGACACATAGATCCACTTTGTATGTCTCATGGCTATGTTCGGATTTCAAGTTTGTTAACACATAGATCCATAGTGTATTCTTGGTAGCTATGTATCATCTTGATAACATGGATCCACAATGTATGATTGGTGTCCATGACTTACATTTATGATTCAAATCACTTGTAGTCTGAGCATGGGAATGCATACCTCAGAAATGGTATAATATTTTCTAGATGCTTGAGTGTTTGCAGGTTCTTGATTGATGTGCTCCTTGTTTCTGACACACACGCATTTTACAAAGTATTTTGGCTGTCATGAGTTCCAACCTCATACTTTAGAGGGCATTCTGTTACACATTATTTTGGTCACCCTGATGATGATTCTACAAGCATGTGTTGAGGCTCTCAAAAGAATCTTTTACATGAAGAAAATGACTGATTTCTTCCTCTACAAGGCATGTTTTTAGAATGACGTCATAGGCTAACAGTAGTACACAGTTCCAAAATCGTTGATTTCCACAGAATTCTCTATATTTGGCTCGCGGGGTTTTCGCAAGATGCTATATAGGCAGGGTACGATGGAATTTGAAAGCTAAAAGAAGAAAGAAGTTCACGAAGGTTCTAGAAGGAGGATCTTCTAGAATGTGAGGTGGTGTCCGTATGGTTGTGGTCCTACTGGATTCTATGATTTGGTGGGATCATCCTCATCCTTGTAACCACTTCACCTTCTCCTATATAATGATGGGTTTCTCATGGAAAAGGTTAAGCAATATTGAGCAAAGAATTGCTGAAAGAATAGGCTGAAGACTGTGTGAAGGATCTTGTAGCAACTCATGCTTGACGCCTCCATTTTCCCATCAATATTTTGTGGACCATTTTCATACAAATTCGTAGCAAGTGTATGTGTGTGTTGGAACAAAGGACCACTAAAAGGGAACTTGCGACATCAAGGAAATTTGGTTGTATCTTCCACTTTTATTTAATATAATACGATGACATGTTTCTTTCCCATAAAATCATTAGTATTTTATTACATGACTCCTTAATGAAATGTTTAGGTTTTCATTGAATCTATTATTGTTTCTTTCACTTTGGTTGGTTTGTGTCATTGCAGATCTGATTTCACAAGAGCACCAGAGTGAAGCAGGGACAACAAAGATATAAGGAAGCGATATCAAAAGGTATGTCATCCATTCCTTATTTGGTAGTAAATTCAATGATTGTAACTTAGGGAAAGCGTCATGTCATGTCTTGTTTTTTTCTAGATCCAGGTGGATCTAAGGAGATTAGTTTATGTTTGCATTCACCGATTTATCCAATAACAAGTAGTACAGGACTTGATATACTTGCCGACATCCTGTCAAAGTTTCGGCCAGTAGAAATGTTTCTACAACATTGCCACTATCGTTTCAAGGTCAAAGTGTCCTACCACCTGATTGTAGTGAGATTCCCAAATTAGCTTCACATGCTCACTTTATGGAACACAGAGATGGCCCAGACGACACAACAACCCATATTGAAGATGGAAATTAGTGACCACTGAGTTGGCTCCCAACATTTGGTAAGTGGTGGAGAAGTTAGGGTCTTTTTCGTAGAGGTGGGTCCATCCGAAGGTCTCGTGGCCGCAAGATTCTATCATCGTGGTGAATTTTGTGACTGGAGGTTGGCTAAGGCAATCAACAAATCGGTTGGTAATTCCTGTTTTATACTTGATGTTGAGGTGGAATTGTTGTAAGTATGTGGACCACTTCTGATGATGGTCATTCTGCAATTTTCCTTGGGTCTGCATGAACTTTAGTGGCTTGTGATCAGTGTGGATGAATGTCTCCTTACCAAGAATGTAATTTATCCATTGGCGGTAGGATTTCACAATGGATTACATTTATTTGTCGTAAGTAGGTGTTGGAAACCAACAATTCTGTGAAATTTTATCATAATTAAAAGTCATCACAAAGGGATAAATTTTTTTCTGTAGCCGCCTCCTCCTTATAATACAAACGTTTCTGTCTTTTGGTTTCAAGGTAATTCATTGGGCTAGATGATTACAAGAGTGTTTCGTGTTTAAATCTCTCATCTGTTTTGTTTAATTTCATGATTGTAAGCATGAAATTAAAACAAAATTTTGGCTTGGGTAATCATTTTGCAGTTTGTGGTTTCTTTGTTTCTTTTTCTAAAGAGATTACACCTCAAGGGGACCTATATGTTCATAAGTCTTAATTTTTTTAAGATTATTGATTGATCCATTACCATTATACTTGATTGATTCACTATGAGAAATATGACTTCATCATATCTATGGTTGATTATATGCTTTTGATATTTGATATGCCTAACTGCGTAGAACCTTGGATTAAAATTTAAAATATGCTTATTTCTCTTACCAGTCATATCACAATCCTATCACCCCGATACATGACTGATGTACTTACAGTTCCACATCATCCTATTTTCCTGCATAATTAAGAATCTAATTCATTATTCAAATGGGTAGTTGATAATGGTTTGGGTTTAATATTCATTGTGCATAGTGGTTCACAAGCTTGTGCATCTTCTGGTTCTTTATCACTCAAAGCTCATATTTCCAAGTATGATAACCTCCCGAGTCCTAAGGCATGAATCCTCTCCCGATTTCACAGACCTCTTCCTATTGCTTGTGTGTTGGAAAGAGAAACCCACCTCTCGTTTCCTTTACTGTGTCTGTGTGATAACACCCATGGATCTTGTGGTTAGAATTGAACCTAATGGCTCGCAATCCCTCCTCACCCACAATGATGCCATAAGAGATTTACAGGCACATGGCTGGGACATTTCCATCCAAAATTTTGAGGGTTATAACCTAGCAGTTTCACAGGCATTCGCTCAATCGTTTGATGGCTTTAAAGATAAAATTGGGGATCTACAACTTGAAGTAACCGAGGATTATATAGAACGAGCTACATGACTGTCACAGGAGGGAGAAAGATGGTTGAAAAACACAAAGTTAGAAGGCCTACCTTGGAGTCTATTCATGGTCGCTAAGAAATCAACATGCTACCCTAAAGGTACACTGATTACTCTCTTAAAACCCCAATGACATGACCTGCTTCTAATTCTGAAACAGTTCATAACTTGTGAGGGTAAGTATGGCTTAGTTTTCTTGTATCAAATTCACATGTTGATGATTTTCCTAGGGTTCAAGCTAAATATGCCTTTCTATATGTTGATGAGCCTGCATAAAATGTCTAAGTGTTATAAGAAACAGAGTTTAAACCCTCTATCTATCATTTTCCACCATGGGCTTATTCGATTTTTGTTGTTGTCGCATCTAGCTTAGATTGGGGATACTTGGGAAGATTTTCGGTGTAGAAACCATTTCACCCTACCTGAGAAGATAGTGGAATCACCTCCCCTTTATAATACAAACCCCAATCCTTGTAACCCTACTAAATAAAATCAAAGTGTTGATCCACATGAAGACCATGCAATCAAAGAGCGAAATTCTATTGTTGTTCAAAACCCTTTGGGCGAAAAGACACGATATAATTTTGTGCCTAGAAAATCGTTAGAGGAGGTCATAGATGTGTTAAAGGAGAGGGTTTCTCCTACTCCTACTATTGAGCCGAATCGGTGTTCCATTAAAAAATCAATTGTGAAGAAAAATCACAAACAAAAGAAACAAGGTAATTTGGAATTGAGTTTTGTAAACAAAAGATCAGGCAGGTTAATATCCGGGAATCTCAGAAATCACCAGTAATATCATCTGAGCTCGATCCTAGTGATCGAGGTTGATGATCACTTGTCTGATGATGAGATCAATGAATTTTTTCCTGAGAAGATGTAGATAACCAGTGCCTCAGGAATGAAACCGGTATTGAATCTATACAACACGATTTTGTTTCTGAACTACCTCCTTTCTTGAAAAATCAAGAAGGCTTGGCTGGTATAAGACACAATTTGAGGCAAGCTACAGAGCAAACTAAAGAACCCATTGCAAAACACACTCAACCTCTACCTTCTATAGCACCTGTGCACTGTGAAAATTGTCTTGACTGGGTGGAACGATACTATAGAGATATACCTTATCTCCAAGCCCAGTTAAAACATATGGAATCTTGAAACTCCATGCTTGAAAGGGAAAATCAAGAATTAAAGGCATGCGTTCAATCCAAAGCTAACCAGGCAAGTAAAAGTTTCAAACGCACTGGTAATGTGATTATCAAGAATGCAACAAATTTCAATGCTATTATTAACTCATAATTATCAGATCCTTCATTGTCTAATCTCTAAAATGGTAAAAATGGTTTTGATTCTCTTTGATTTGATTTTGTTGTAAAAATTAGATAGTTAGATTTATTTTGATTTTGTTTTTAATTTAAGACTAGCTACAGAATCTCACGATTCTGTAGCCAGTCTATTTGTAAATGTTAGTTTGTATTGTTATCTAAAATTCAATTTCATTTTATTATTTTCAGGAGAAAAACAGTTATGATGCTATTCACAAAGAGAAGAAATCATGGATTATGCGCTGCATGGATTAGTCATTTATTATTTTGTTTGATAAAACAATTTCATTTATGTAATTAATTTTGATGAAAAAACTCCTATAGGAGTGTTTCTTTGTTATCCTATTTTTGTAAATCAATCCAATTTTCTGGAATTACCCTCTATCTTGCATGATAAGAGGTTTCGGATCCAAGACCAGGGATGATTTTTAGGATGGAAATTTGTTTTAAAATGTAGAAACCTTGGCGAATATTACTAATCCTTCATATGTCAACTATAAATGTTTGGCGATATTTTTTTTTAAATATTTAAATTTCTAAGTATTTTATATAGTTTTTATAAAATTTTGGCTATTTTTAAGGTAAAATAATTTTATCCTATAGAATTTGGGCGAATCATTTTTAAAATAACGAATTTGGTTTTTGGAAAAACCATGGAAAATTAGCCCATGAGAAAAATTTAGCCCCTAAAATCATCCTTGTGGACCAAGACAGGTTTAAATAGTGGTTGTTGTTTAGTAGTAAGGACAACTTTTGCTGGACTACAATATGGACATGTGATTTTGGGAATTGATATGGGAAAGCAATTCATTGTTGGATTTGGACATGCGTGATGCTTATTCCATTGTGTTCTTCTATTACCTTTGTATTATGAGATATTATTATGGTTGATTTAGCTTTCTCCTTGTCATCATATGGTGTTTCATATTGTTAAATATTTAGATGTTGTCCATAATTTGTCGTTCAATTTCGTATGTGTGATCAATCGATTATTTAATTATTATTGAGTTTATTTCATATGTTAAATGATTGACAATATCAATACTCAAAATTAAGTTTTCCTTCATTCTCAGATATTGATAATCTTAATATCACATGATTCTTTTAATTAGTTATCTTCCTGATGTTATTAATTTACTCCAAATATCAAACACTTCTTTGAATTTATTCTGGAAGTACTAGTGTTGTTATGTTATAGGTTTCCTTGAAAATGAGGATAGGAAGGAGCTCAAACAACATAGAAAGATAAGCTCAGCTTAAGTGATCAACTACAAGTTAGTCTGTGTGTTATTTAATTAAATTACTTATTAATGAAACAATGATTGCATTAATTATATTTGACTGATTATGTGTCGTTGTTTCAATTGTATGTGCTTAGTATTTCTTAGTTTAAATCTTTAAACACAGAAAACACAAAAAATATTTCTGTTCTTTATTTATCTTAGTTAGAAACACTATTATGAACATTCATTTCGCAAGATTTCAAGTAAACCTTGAAAACTGTATATAGATTGTTTATAATCATTTGTATATATTCATATTTATATTTGAATACTTGTAATTAGTGTTTAAATTGGTAGAATAATAGCTTTATATTAGTTTATTTATTTTATTATTTCTAGGACCTTAGTTGGCTAATGAAGTCATTAAACCAGTCAGGTCATCTCATTCCAAACAACTTGGGTTAATTAGACAACCCCGGTCCGGATCTGACCTTCCAGTTGACGGTGTGTCACTTACGCCCGCCAACAAATTGCGTTAGAAGGAGGACCTGAGATTAATTGATGGCACATGGAGGTCGCAAGACCCCTCCAAACAACCATTCTCCTATCGTAATGCATAGTCTCTCTGACACAAACATTACACTTGAAACAAATACTACCTCAAACGATAACCCTGATATTCCTCAAACCAGTGACACCACTCCCTCAAGGGATTTTCGTCTAATAAATTGTCCGCCAATCACTCATAAGAACTCAAAGTGCCTTATCCTGTATTAGACAACCTAGTAGACAACTCAATCAACCCCTTGATTTTAGAAATATTGAAGAACAACTTCAAGGCATCGGTCTACCTAGAAATACTATAGGGACTAATAATATTACCAATCCTATTGAAGCACTTATCCTTGGCGCTGAAGGATTTGGTATTCCATCGTCCCCACTTGGTTCTTCCCCACCTTATTCGGGAGGTTAATCCTCAGACAAAGGCAGTTCTTCATCTGAACCATCTCAACCTTCGACTCCACCAACTCCCATGTAAAAAAAAAATAATCCTTCTAGACCTTGGATCGATCAAGATGTTGTGGTTGTACCTGGACCCTAACACCCATTACCTAAACATCCTGAGAAATGGCTACCCAAATTTGATCTAGATTCAAAGCAATCAACTGAGGATCACATCATGAAATTTATGCTAGATGTTAGAATCCGGAGTGTCGAACACGAAGATGTCGTGTGCATATTATTTCCTTACACTTTTGAGGGGAATGCCTCAACCTGGTATTTTTCTCAACAACCTCAGACCATCGTCTCTTGGGACAAGTTTGAAACTTGTTTTATAGAAAAATTTGGAGATGATAAATTTCCAGAAGTCTTGGTAATGGAACTCTCTAGCTTAAATATGAACCCTAAAGAAAAATTTAAATACTTTAACCAGAGATTCCTAACACTAAAAAAAAAAATCCCTACAGATTCAATGCCTGCAAAAAACTTAATTGTTGCATATTATACGAAGGCCCTGTATAACAACATAGCCATATGGGTTAAAAGGTCCAAAAAGAACACATTGTTAGAAGCCTTTGAGGATACAAGCTAGATTGAGAAAGACAAATTGAGCTTAAAAGATAATCTAAGTAGTGAGGATGAAACAACTTCATCTTCCAAGAAGAAAATATAAATTTTCACTAGACCTCCTCAAGTTAAAAATCAACAAGAAACATTAGATTTGGAGATCTTGCAGAAAGATTTCCAAAAACTATCCAATCATATCGTTGACTTGAAAAGATCTGCCGAGGATGCATATACAATTAAAGGAAGTTTCAAACCTTTGTTTAGAAAACCTTTCCCTCCAAACCGGCCAAACCCAACCACATAAGGTCTAAATTTAGAAAGTTTACAGTATGCTTTGCAAACGATATTGGAAGCACATGAAAATTTTGTTTATGTTCCTCCTAAAATTTTGATGATACAGTTGAGGAAGAGGTACCAAAAGAGGAAGAATCATCTCCTCCCATTTTTGGGCACTTGTCGGACAATATTTTTCAAGCAAATTTTGAAACTGTTCACCCCTACAACACTAGAAGTAAAACACAAAACAAGTCTCCACCCAAAACAAGTAAAAAATTAGTTTCAAAACAGCCAAAGAAAACTAAAACTAGACAAATCCTAGCCTCCCTAGTTTTAGAGTATGATTTAATTGAAAATCTGAAAAAATTAAGGGAAAATTGCTGAAATTTCCTCTTATTTTACAGAAAATGCTCCAAAGCATTGCTGAAAATAGTAAAAAGAATGATGTTAGCACTAAAAAATCAGCATAAATTGACTTAAACACAACTAAAAATGTCCCAAGTAAAAGGACATATTAAAATCAAGATAAAAGGGACTCGTCAGAAAAAACTGTAGGAAACTTCGATAAAATTGTTTTAAAAAATTAGAAGAATTATGTTGTTTCCACACGAAAAAATGTGCCTCCTTTTTTATTAACTTTTGAAATTTTTAATAGGAATGTAAATAACTATATGGTTGAATCTGGTGCATCATCAAATGTGATGCCTCTATCTATATGCCAAAAAATTAATGAAGAAGTAAAACCTTCTGATTTAAAAATCATCTAGTTAGATCGAACCAATGTTAAAGTTATCGGTGAACTTAAAAATGTGTTGATTAGATTATCACCCAATCCAAAAGTTCATCAAGTAATTGATATTATCGTTGTTGACATTCCTGAAGAGTATGGTCTATTTTTAAGCAAATATTGGTCAGAACAACTACATGGTTATTTTTCTATAGACTGGTCTCATTTGTGGCTGCTAGAAAATGGACAGCCCAACAAGATAAAAATAAATAAATAACATTACCTAAAGTATACTGTGATAAATCTGAACGAACCAAATGATCCTTTTGTTACCACTGCAAATTCGATTGAAACGCAGGGAATGGACACTTTTTTCGGTAATTTCATCACTGGAATTTCCTCTATCACTGATATAGAATGACAATCTGAAGTAATAGCCTATACCCAGGCACCAACTTTTCCAAATGCCCCGAATGTCGCTAATGACGCACAAATATGGTCCTTGTATTTTGATGGATCCAAATCCCGAGAAGGGGCAGGTGCTGGTTGTGTGCTCATCGATCCCACAGGTAATAAAACTTGTATTTCTTGTCTATTAGAGTTTGAATGTACTAAAAACACAGTCGAGTACGAAGCACTTCTGCAGGGACTTAGGAAGTTACTAGACATGAATGTTTAAAATTTGGTAGTATTTCATGATTCATAAATCGTGGTCAAACAGGTAAGAAATGAAATACATTGTTTTTCACTGCATATGAAGAATTACCAAACCGAGGTATGGGGTTTAATGCACAAATTTCTAGCTTTTAATATAAATTCCATTCCTAGGATGAGTAATTTAGAAGCTGATTTACTAGCCAACGTTGCTTCTAGATTTTTGCCCGCTGAAGGTCTTTCTCCTAACGTGTTCTCGGTCGAATTGTTATTTAGGCCATCGGTTTCGGACAACATCACAAACATGAGAGTATTTGTGAAGAATAGATGACCCACACTAAGAGGGGGGGGGTGAATTAGTGTGTGATCTATTCTAACTTTTTCTTCTTTCAAGTTACCAATTAAAACATAATTGAACAGATTAATAACAATCAAATCATAATCACATTGAACACAGAGACACCATATGTTTGTATAAGTTTTTGTATAACTGATATGAACATAATCATTTAAATATATGTGAAAGATAATTTTATTTTAGCACCAACTAAATGTTTTAGCACCAACTGAAATGAGAAGAATCAACTCCTCGGAGAGAACCAACTCTTAACCAAGACCCAACTTGGCGCAAGACCCATCTTACTGCAAGACCCAACTTGCTGATAGAACCCAGTCTATCCAACTAGAGTTTATTCAAATCCAGTAGAAGTGATCCATTATAGAATCAACTCAATCTTATGATCAGAGGTATATCATAAGACACTCATCACCAAATTTCATCTTCTCTATAATTCACATTTCCTTTCCTCTGATATCTTCTTGGAATCTTCTTTGGATTTTGATCTTTTGTACTCAACTGCAGAGACACTTAATCTCAATAATATTCCTTGATTATATACTCTTCAAATAGTGTGAGTGTGACACATATGTGTCCCTTCATTTCAACCATCATACCTCTTCGATTAATAAATATTTAATTACTGTTTATTATTTTCAATGTGAAGGATTTTTGTAAATTGATCACATATGGATCAATTTCATCCTTTATACTTCGATCTTGAATCTCTGTTATTTTTCACAGAAACTGAATTTTTGTAGAGGTGCTTCCTTCAAACTAATTTCATATGACCATAGGCACAAAACCATAGGCTTAACAATTTAAGCGACCATAAATTCTTCCCTCTAAAATCTCTTTACTGATATGACCAATGACGATGACCTCATGTTAGGCGAGACAAGTGCATGAGCACTTATCAATTCAACGACCATGATTCATTCTCCTGACGAGATGGACGGTTGTCATAATTTCTCATATGGAGTGATTGACTGCGATTCACCTCATTTTTCTCGACTCACGATCTCCGAAATGGATCTTAGCTGGGCTAGCTCCTTCCTCTATTATCTCTCCATGTGACCACTCACTGTGACCACGGGCCAACCAACTATAGAGACATATAATAAAACACTTATAGGATGTGACCATCACCGATGACCGAATGCTAAGCCTAAATGAGTGCTTGATCACTTTACCAAATCAATGGTCACGATTTGATATTCTGATGGGATGGATGTCTAATGATATTTCGACACTTCAACCTTCTAGTCTTCGTGACTTACAACATTACAAAAATCCTAATTACGATATCACCGATACAATCGGACAGTTCACGTTTATTTCACGGAGATAGATCAACTATCAAGTTTAAATTTTACAATCATCCTTTCACTGCTAAATCCAACGGCTATGACTTATTTATGCATTGATATGGATGGTCACTATTTACAACGGGTCTCCAGACTCTGAGTCCATGATCCATTGACATGTATCCTCTTTAATACAATGACCATCCTTTGCAGTGGTCACCTTCTGTGTGAGTCATCAACAATGGGCATCACTTGATGTCGGTTAACATTTACGCTTAATTTATCCTTCCACTAATTATATCGACGGTCAAGGAAGCTCCCGAAGTTAACTCCAGATCAGATGTCTCATATCCACTTTGGGACACTGACATTCGGGACTTCGAGACATTTGGGCGAGTGTAGTGGTAAAAAATCCTGAAGAAAAACTCTCAGGGTGACGTAACTGCTTACGTCACTTGATGACATGTCACGAGCCAAGTAGCTTCCATGTGTCAATCATATTCATGATTTTCATGTACCTGAAATGCCGAATCAACTTGACACTTGTCAGTGTCTGATTGCACCACATGTCATTGCTGACGTATTCTTTCTAAATTGGATCCTCATGTGGCACATTCTCTTATCATGAGGCTCGCTGACGTGGATATCCAACATGTCCTTGCTGACGTGGTCTGCTGACTAACAACCTTGATTCAACGGTCCTCATATGTCCTATAAATCCAACGGTCCTCACGAATGGCTCTTTGAATGTTTCACTCTTCGAGTCAGCGAAACGACAATCGCTTGCAACGCGTCCTGTTGAATAGACGAATCAGATCATTTCGGAACTTGTCTCGTGCATATTCCTTCGGATCCAACGGCTTGACAGGAACACATGTTTGATCCCACGACTGACAGGTATTCGAATATTTATATCTCACATCCTCTTTACCTTTCTTATCCTATTTTCTCCAGATCAAAAACCAAGATATCTCAAAATCTAATCGTGAATTCACATGTCGCGAGTTCATGCAAATCTTCCTTTGACTTCTTCATTTGGTGAGTCAGGGAAATGTTGATCTGTCACCATGTCTCTTCTATATCCAATGAACATGATCATTTCGGAGCTTTGGGGTGTTTGAATGACTCTTGGCTTATCCTCCTTGTAGCTCCACTGGATCTAAACTTTTTTGGTCCTCCGTTCTCCGATCTGATGGTCACGATCCTTTTACGATCCTCAATATCATGGTCACCCATATGACCGTCATCCATTAAATGAGACATTCAATAGGGTCAAACTCTTTATCAGACGACTACTACGCTTCTCAGTCTAATCAGACGGATGTTGAGGCCTCTCATCATTTCCTTCGATCCCGATTGATACTTCTGCAATGCGCTTCTTCACTCGCTAGTTCTCCTGAGCTTTAATACTGTATGTGCATTCTTTTATGCAGTGATAATCAGTCTTTAATCCTCCTTATCTTTGATCTAGTTACATTGTTGATCCTATCGTGATAAAAAATAATCATGAATTTCTTCTGCTACATGATATACTTTGAAATGCGCTCTTCCTTTTGAGATAAGATCTTCATACTGTTCGCTCCTCCTATTGAGCTTGCGCTTTTGATATCTGCATATTGTTTGACATCTTCTGCTACATGATATAATTGATGATATCAATGACAATCTCATCTATGGTAATTCATCATTAACAATAGATCATCACATCGATGGTTGACATCAATGACTGTTGACATCAATGACAATATTTCCAACAATATCCCCCTTTTTCATTGAGGTCAACACACTAAATTCATATACAAAACTCCCCCTTGTGTTGATTCTTTCCTTTTATGAATTTTTCCTTTATATGAAGTTTCTCTCCCCCTTTGACATCAATGGAAAAGGGTTTCTTCTCCTATGATCTATCTGTATAAGTACTTGTCTGACCATTGATAACTCCTCCCGCAATCAACCCTTTTCTGTCATAACTGAATGACTCCCCCTATCAATATTCTCTCTCTCTTCTTTTGACTATTCTCCCCCTTTGTTTATGAAAAGGTATCTCTTCCTAACAAGGTTCAATGCCTGTTAATTTACTAACTTTCTATCTCAGTTGATTGGCATTTTTTTTGTTTCATATGAGTAGTCTTCTTGATACAAATTTTTGTAATGATTGAGTCTTTTCAAAACTTAATCCAATTACTTTCTTATTTAATAATTCCCCTGAACTTTTACGGACTGTTCTCCCCCTTTGTTTCTAAAAGGGTAGCTTTTTCTTCCAGGGTTTCTCCTCTTGTTATTTTTGTAGGATGTCATGTACCTCATTTTGTACATGAGAATATTGCTTCTGCGAATGCCGCTGTCCTACTGGAACACTGCACAATTGTAGATCATCTTTATTCAAGTAACCCTTGGTTATGTCCATCGATTCTCATTGATCTATAAATAGGATACCAATTGTTTTTATATCATCCATCTACAGGGTCCTCCTTGGGATAGGGACACTTGGATTCAAAATGACCAACTTTTCCACAGTTAAATTTTTTGAAAAGAAGCTTACCTTTGTACTTCCCTGATCCTTTTTGAAGTTTTCTAATGAAATTGGATTCTTCCACATCAGATTCTTCATGATGGATGGATTGAGGTTTTTGCTCTTGATTTATCTTTGTCTTGGATGCCTTGAAAGCTATTTCATCTTTTGTTGATTTATCATGCCCTATTCTCATTTCATATGCTGTAAAGATTCCATGGAACTGATCAACTATGAGTGTAATTAGATTGGATCTATCTTTAATTGAATAAATTTGTTCATCATATCTCATAGGTAATGACCTTCAGATTTTTTTCACAATGGGTTTATGTGTAACTTCTTCTTGTTGTTCTAGCGTTGAAGATTCATCTTTAATGTCATTATTATGTGAACCAGAAGCTTCTTTATCCTTGTTTTGAGAATATTCCTTATTAGAAGTTTCATCCTCCAAACTCCTATTATTAACTTCATGAGATTCAGGAACAATATTTTCCTCATCTTTATTATTTGGTACTTCAGATTTTCTTTTCCATGTCTTCTTATTTACTCTTGTTGTCATATTGTATGATGCATTTCTCATTGACTATTTTCTTGAGCTCCAACAATTATAGGATTTGTGGCCATATCCACCACTGTAAATGTGTTGAACCTACACAGAATAGATCTATCTAGAAAATACTAGACACATTTGCAGAGATAAATTAAGAAAGAAGAAGCAAGATAGGAAGATTGGAAGAATTCTCATTAACCGTATTCCACACTCAAAGAGTGAATAATTTACAATATATATAGAATAAATGAGTAACTAATGAGCCATAGTGGTGGTCTTTATTGATCTGGACACACACCAATAGTTACAAGAGTAAACTACCACCTAGTCTAGTCTCTCAGGCAGTTACTGGAGTGAACTGCCACCTAGCTGAGTTAACTAGTCAACTAGTCTTCAGTTAACTAACTGAACAAAGAGTAGTGAGTTGGTGATGATCCCAATTTTTCATGATGACAAAACTAATGCAACATCTAAACTCAACTCAACTAGTCAAATTGAAGTGTCAACTGAAAGAGAATATTCTCCAAGTGGAATATTCTCCCCTAAAATATAGGAGACTAGATAATGACTAATTATGACTAATTATGACTAATAAACAAGTAAAAAACTTAGGAAAAATAAATCCTAGGTGTGTGTGAAGTAACTCCAACACCCCCCCTGAACATCACTATGGTGAAAATAAAGAATGGGTTCCGGCTACGAGGCCATGTTAGGTGCCCAAATACAAAAGATACACTGAACTAAACGATGAAAGAGGGAAAACCTCATGGGAACAAAATCCCCCCTCAAATTACAACGGATAAAATAAAAAATGAGAAGGAACAAAAAATAGTTGCTAAGCAACCATGTCCTTCACTCCAAGAAGACCTCGCAACTGTGAAAGTTTGTGCTCTTTGAAGATTTTGTTGAAGATGTAGATGTCTGCATGGATCTGATGAAGTATATGCATCATTGATATTTCCACACATATCCACTTTATCTTCTTGTAATGAATAATATCCAAATAAAATTTGGATGAAATTTTGAAAACCATACGGACGTTTCTGGAAAAACGATGAAATTTTGTTGATTTTAAAACAATCATAAATTCACTCTCTGGACTCCATTTTGGACGATTTGTTTTTTGAAATTGGATATTTTCCGAGAGGAATTCAAATATCCAATTTGTTTATGCAAATTTGGCTCAAAAAACACCAGAATTGAGTCTGATGTGTGCGGATCCCTTTTTATGACTCCTGATATGCATGCATGGTGCATGAAAAAGTGTCTGCATGTGACTCCTGAGATGCATGCCATATATATTCCACATGAATTTCAGAAAACAAATATGAAATAGAGTATACATCATCTTCAATTAATGGAATACAAATTTCTGCAAAAACTTTTGTAGAAGACTCTTCATAATAAGAGACTTGATCTTTTGATGGCTTCTCTTCTGGCTCTATCTGTTCGACCTCCTGCATGAAATATTCACAATATTCTTTATTCCCAAATAGAATCTCCTATCTGGTCCATAATTCATTTGGAGTTAATCCTTGTGATTCTTCATATACTTGATGGAAAAGTTCGAGAGAAACATACATGCCGATACTTCCTATGGCCGTATCTTGTCTATTGAGAAAGTCATTTTTCTCATCGACAGAATGAGTCTCTAATTCCATTTCCATGTTTATTTTGTACAAGCCTCTACATCTTATATGAAGAAGAATTTTTGGCTTCCATTCCAAATAGTTATGAGGCGTGAGAAGTATTTCCGACGAATAATCCATCTTTTGTTGTCTTCAATCTTTGTAGCTACACAAGTTTTTGATGTAGCTTTTTCTTAGCAGTCTGTCGGCTCTAATACCATGTAAATGTGTTGAACATGAACAAAATATATCTAGCTAGAAAATACTACACACATTTGCAGAGAGAAATTAAGAAAGAAGAAGCAAGATAGAAAGAATGGAAGAATTCTCATTAACCGTATTCCACACTCAAAGAGTGAATAATTTTACAATATATATAGAATAAATGAGTAACTAATGAGCTATAGTGGTGGTCTAGATTTATCTGGACACACACCAACAGTTACAAGAGTAAATTGCCACCTAGTCTAGTCTCTCAGGCAGTTAAAGGAGTGAACTGCCACCTAGCTAAGTTAACTAGTCAACTAGTCTTCAGTTAACTGACTGAACAAAGAGTAGTGAGTTGGTGATGATCCCAATGTTGCATGGTGAGAAAACTAATGCAACATCTAAAATCAACTCAACTATTCAAACTGAAGTGTCAACTGAAAGAGAATATTCTCTAGGTGGAATATTCTCCCCTAAAATATAGGAGACTAGATAATGACTAATTATGACTAATAAACAAGTAAAAACCTTACGAAAAATAAATCCTAGGTGTGTGTGAAGTAACTCCAACAACCACAACTATAGAATCTCATAGTGTAACAATGTGCAACAATATGTCCAACATGATTGCAATTCCAACATATTATACTGTTGTTGAACCTACCTACTTGTTTTCTTCCATGGTGCCTTCTTTGATTCATCCATGAAGGTGTCTCTCTTATGAACTTACTTTGAGGTCTATGAATAGCTTCTGGATGTATTCCATGGTCTGATATTCTAAACTTTTTAGTGTTGCTTTTATTCTGTGAACATGAAGAACCCGCATCATACTTGCTTTCCCTTTTTATAAAAGAAAGAATTGCATCAAACCTGTCTTCACTCCTTACAAATGAAGAGATTGTGTTAGATTTGTTTTCAATTTTTACAAATGAAGGACCTGCATCAGATTTCTTAGGGGTACTGATATTTTCCTTATTGTATCCAAGGATAGATTTGTCATTTTGTGATCTCTGACTATCCAATATCTTATCCAGGGTCATGGAGCTATTCAAGAAATTGTTTTGGGTGTCTGACTTCTCAACCTTATTTCTAAGATTCACAGCTTCTGCTTCCAGCTCATGACATGATTCTTCCTTTTTGTCCAACTGGTTCCTTACTAACTCTTCTCTCCTTTTGGCTTCTTCAAGTTGGATTTTAAGGTTGACATAGCTTTCTCTTAGTTCTTTTAGATCTGCAAGGTTTTTGCTTGAGACATCATCTTCCTTCTTTTCTTCTTTTGCTTGATTGATTTCATTTTTCAGTCTGTTGATTTTCTCTTTATTTTCTTCTATTAGATCAACAAATTTTGTTTTCAATCTTTTGATCTCATATTCTTTGTTTTCTAACCGAATCTTTTTCTTAGATATGATTTCTTTATTGTATTTGAGCTTTTATTTTATTTCCAAGATATGATTTTGATTGCCAAGCTCATCATCTTCGTTCTCCTTTTCTTTTACTTGACTAATTTGTTTCTTTAGCTTCTTGATCTCCTCTTATTTCTCTTCTAACTGATTGTCTTGATCATATATTATATTATCACTGTCTTTGAGCATTTGATTTATTTTCAAGACATGCTTTTGACTATTTTCAAGAAATTCTTGAGTGTAGTCACGAAGATAGCTATAGTCTGATTCATTATGGTCATAGAGGTATTCAGAGAGACTCCAATCAACCTTTTCTTTGGCCTTTGATAGTTCTTCTTCTTTTTATTCCACAGGATAAATGCTAAAAGAAAATTATGTTATTGTATATGAGTCTTCTTCTTTGATTGCAGAGGACGATTCAATATCACTACTATTGTAATCAAAATATTGTGGGGAATCCTTACTTTTATTGATGGCTGAGTCTTCATATTCATACTTGATAGGAATGTCTTCTATGTCTTTATTTTTTATTTGATTCATATTTTCTAAATTTATCCATAAGTCCTTGGTAGATGTGCATAGTCCTATGCTTGTCTTGACTGTATCTGATAATCCATTGAGAATAATTTTCAATGCCACTTCATTGTTCTTGCTTGATTTTCTTTGGACTGTAATTTTTGTTGGAAATATTGTCATTGATGGCAAAGGATGAGACAAAGGAAGAACAAGAGTTTTCATGTAATAAAATAAGTGTATGGTTGAGTTTTGGATGGGCGCGTATGATTGCTGAAGAGGGTGGCCGACAACCGTCAAATCTGTAGAAGCTGCGCATCGGTTAAGCGTAGGAGTAGGCATGCAGAAGAAGTGATCTGAGCCGTCAGATTGGAAGCAGATATCCATCAGTCACTGGATTTGCAGAAGGTACACGAAGGTTAAGCCTCAGGAGGAACGCAGAGAGGGAGAACAGATCTGAGCCGTAGGATCTGAGAAGAAAACCTGACAGCCGTCGAATCTGTAAGAGTCACACAGGGGTTGAGTCCTACTGAGTAGAGGAGAAATCCCGGACAAGTCATCGAGATATTGGAGAGAGAATCCTAGCCGTTGATCTGGGCAGGACACGCGTCAACATTCTGGTGAGGCATCGGGATATTGGCCATCGAGAAATCGGGGATCCCGGTGACAAGTGAGTCGAGACATCGAAAGTCTCGAAATCCCAGAGGAATAGGGACCATCCATCTGCAAGGACAAGTAGCCAAGGATCGAGCGCCATAGGAGTTTTTCTCATCGGAGAATTAGGAATCGGAGTTTCATGAGTCCCGTGTTCAATTACAACAGAAACCCCAAAATCGCGATGAAAGAAATCCCGACTGACCCTGAACCGTCAGATCTACATGTGATCTAGATTTTCGATCCAACTCACGTCAGATAGGGACACGTGGCACAACCAGGTAATGACAGGTGTCAGGCATATTCAAAACTTCAAGCACATGAAAGTCACGAATCAGGGTGACATGTGTCAGTATTTAACACGTGTCAAACCACGTGTGACGTCAGCAGAGTATCGGGGATCGAGGATCGGGACTTTGGAATGTCAAAATCTCTTGACAATGAAAACCCTGAAATCACGATACTTGGTATCCCGATAGGAGAGTCGTGTGGGCCACAGGTGGAACTAGTGGTGGACAGGTGTCAGCAACCTGGGAATAGTCGGCATCGGGATATCGGAGATCCCGGGAGCAAGGAGTTTGTGCACTTTGAAGTCATGAACCGTGAAACCAAAATCAGTGGGGAACAACTGTCATCACAACAGAAGAAGAGACCGGGAACCATCGATGGACAGGCGCATTGTGGTATTGAAAACCCCGATCAGTGGGGGTAGCTGTTAGTATGAAAGGAGCATCAGGATTTGGACGATCGAGAATCCCATGGGTGTATGCATTACCCCGTAGCCCCGACGGGTTAAGGTTGTGGTCACGGTGTGACGGTCACGTTGACCGGGAGCTAAGCTCAAGAGGGCTAGCGTATGGAATGCCGAAACCTAATTTAAAAAAAGGCACGCGTTGGTTTAATTCAAATTTTTTAAAGGAGCCCGATTTCCCCCGAGCAATAAATATGGGACCCGATGAGCGTTGAATGGTTCCTGGACCCATGGGCTTAAGAAGGGGTCAATTCCCTTTCTATAGGTGATTCGAAGAAGCAAAGTAGGACGGGAAGGACGGTAAGGATGGTGATAGGTTGCAGAGATCCCTTTTGGACAATATGGAGGCCATTTTTCTGACAGTAGGCACATCTACAGGTCGCTGAGGTCATTTGTGCAGGCGGCAGAAAAGTTTGAAGTGGGAGGAACCTCATTGTAGCAGTTGGGTGGTAGATCTACAATGAATCCGGGTAATTTACTATAGATCTGAACTACTCAGCAACACATATTATTATTGATCCAGTATGAAAATTGATGAAACGCGATCAACAACAAGTCTGAGGGTTAAAGCCTTCAGTAGAATCATCCTACCAGTAGAAACTGGTGCTATCTTCAGGGGGTTGAAGATCCCTTCTAGGAAAGGTTGGTAAACGAGAGAAGGTTGGAGCCTTTTGCAGGTAGAAGCCTGCGTACTAGTAAGAGTCTGCACTAGTACAATGTTGTAAAATGTTTTCTTAATAATAATTATTGAAGACAGAGACAATGGTAGCGTTGATTTTCTCCTGATTTGGGTTTCCACCTTAAATCCTGGTGTTCATGTGTCTTACTCGTGTGTGTTGGTTTATTTTTTATTTACTGCACTGAATTACTGCTTAATAAACATCTAATGAATGAAGAAATTCATAATAAGATCTCTGAATGCACTCATGTTTTCTTAAGACTATTTAATAGTTGGTCTCTACAAAGTGACCTAAGGTTTTCAAATAAAGAAAAGAGAAAACCTATTGTTGCTCAAAATACTGATTCACCCCCCCCCTCTCAGTTTTTCTCAATAATTGGTATCATAGCTAGGTCCTTCTGAAAAGGCTTAGCCGCTAGAAGGACGATCAATCAAAATGAGCAATCAAGACGGATTAGCATCTATCAGGCCTCCACTCTTCAATGGGAACAATTTAATCTTCTGGAAAACAAGGATGAGATCTTATCTTCAGTCTTTGGGAGCAGATGTATGGGCTATTGTTGAAGGAGGATATCAATATCCATTTGCCATACCAACAGATCCAACAGAAAGGAAAACCTACGAAACAAATGCAAAAGCAGTCAATGCTCTGTTAGGAAGTCTAACTGAATCAGAATTTGTCAAAGTCATGCAGCTGAACACAGCAAAGGACATATGGGAAAAAATCATTCTGAGTTATGAAGGCAATGCAAAGGTAAAAAGTGCTAAACTACAAACTCTCAGAATTCAATATGAGAATCTTAAAATGAATAATGAGGAAAACATTGCCAATTTCTTTTTATGTCTTGATGATATTGTAAATCGCATGAGAAATCTGGGAGAAACAATAACTGAATCTACTTTGGTGGAAAAAAATTTAAGATCTCTAACTGCAAAATTTGAGTCAAAAGTATCAGCTCTTGAAGAAAAGCAGGATCTTCAAAATCTTACTGTGATACAACTACATGGCATACTAACTTCTTATGAAATGAGAAGAGGAGGACCATCTGAAGTCAAAGAAGCAGTCTTTAGAACTTCTACAAAAGGAAAGGAAGTACAAATAACAGAAGGATCAGGGTATATCTCAGAGGAAGATGAGATAAACTTCGTGAGGAAACTTCAAATTGGGACAGGACGGTTCAGAGGTAAGCTTCCTTTCAAATGTTTTGACTGTGGAAGAGTTGGTCATTATGCTGCTAAGTGTCCTTATAAAGAAACACATAAAAAGGGGAAGGAAGTAGCAAGAAGGAATAATAATCATTTTATCTCTAAAAAGAGTTTCTATACTCATGAAGATAATGATGGGTTATCTAATAGTGAGGAAGAATGTGAACAAGACCTTAGACTTCTCATAACATTTGAAAAAGGATCTAGAGAAGAAAAGGACACTTTTGAGGATGCTCTAGAAGACAGTGACTTTCTTGATGAAATTAGTAAGCTCAAAATCTATTTAGAAGAGAGTAAAATCACTATAGAAACTCTGAAAAATCAGCTTGAGGAAAAGGAGAAACATAATGAGAAACTAGAGTGTGAAGTATTAAGTCTAAGACAAGAACTTGAGAAAGTAAAGATTCTGAATCTTAGATTTGCTAAAGGATCTGAAACCTTAGATGAAATTATCAAAGTACAACGTTCTCCTCTCATAAAGACGGGCCTTGGATATACTGGAGGATCTTCTCAGTCTTCAACACCAAATTATCTAAAAGTAGTTACAGCTAGTTTACAAGATGCTGCCACTCAGAAAGGGAATAAAGAATCTTTACAGGTAAGGGATGATCATCTCAATTCAAAAAACACAAACATGAATGCCTTTCAAAGAAACACCAATCAACAAGTAAATTCATATAGAAGATTCTATGATCGCAGAAATTTCTTCTTCAATGGACAATGCTTTTCATGTCACAATTTTGGTCAT
>ML796451.1:256129-294924 GCA_009831015.1 Picea engelmannii
TCTTCCATCCTAAGATGATACAACTTCTTTCGAAGAAACAACTTGTTTACCAGGGACTTTGATTGATACAAATTCCCTAACTTATCCCATAGTTCCTTGGCTGTAGATTCTCCCGAGACATTCAACAACACCGAATCTGCCAAACAGAGTCGAATAGTACTCCTTTCTCTTATATCCAACTTGTCCCAATCTTCCTTCGACATACCAGTAGCTGGTGTACTAGTAGGTTGTGTACTGGTAGGTTGTGTACCAGTAGCCTGTGTGCTTGTAGATGGTGTACCAGTCGGTTGTGTACCAGGATCCACAACGATCCATTGTTCTTTATGTACAAGAAGGTCCTCCATATTGAGATTCCATAGCTCAATTTTTTTATCGTTGAACTTCTATATCTTGATTCTAGATGAGCTCCCCATTCCTCTTTCTTTACTCGAATCTCCACTGAAAAAGATCCCACTAAACTAAGGTTTATCACAAACCCAAGATAAACTTGATCTATCAAGATCGATCCAAACCCTCAGCAGCAAAGGCGTCCCTCTGAAGAAAAAAACGAGCTCTGATACCACATGTAAGTTTTAAACTTGCGAAGTAAAGCAATGCATATAGATTCTTAAGCAATACAAAAATTAATCAATGGCTCATACATAGAGTACACAAAGATTTTATACTGGAAACCCTCAACCGGGAAAACCTTTCTTATTTTCATTATATCGAATTTCACCATTCGCCATACAATATATACAATGTTTTTAGGTATTCCGTAGATACCAAAACCCTAATCCCTTAATCCAGGATTAATTTACAAATCCTCTAAAAATAGAAAAATCCGCTAAAAATAGCAAAAAACCGCCCAAAAAAAACATTTCGGGGCGCTGCCCTGAATGCTACGTGTAACCAGGGGGGGGCATACCTTCCCCTCCCTGAGATCCCCCTAGGAAAGTGCCTGGTGCATATGACAGAGATCTAGGTAAAGGGATCGTTAGACGCAGTTGTCATATCTGACACACCCACACACACACACATGCAAAGAATACAACACATACCCAATAGTGTGGCTCTACATAGATACATCCAAACTAAAATGGATTTTCTGGATATCTCATCATTTGGTGTTGCTTATCGATATGCTATTAAAATCGAACAGAAATTTAAGCACCAGAATAAAGGGGAGTTCGGGTATGCAAATCCACAACAACCAAAGTATTTCAAAGACAACCCTAACAAACAGTCTCCTGAAAACTAGTCCAAGCCATAGGAAAAGAAGGGTCATGGGAAGACAAAGAAGGACACTGGAAAATGTTGTGATTTCCACAAAATCCCCTAGCACAACATCGATAAATGTAGCTCAAAATAGTCATTGGTGGATGAGATAAAATACAAGGAGCCCAACCTCGATTCATAATCTAATTATGAAAATATTGGTAAAAGAAAGATCATCGAGGTAGACCCCATTGTTATTGTCGTGACCACAAGAATTCAACCAGAAGAACCAATAGATCTTGAAGAGGGGGAGCACCTTTTTCATTCACAGATGTGGGTGAAGGGGACCCCGTTACATTTTATTGTTGATAGAAAAAGCCAGAAGAACATCATCTCAACAGAGGTCATCAAACAATTGGGATTGTCGACAACACCACACCCACATCCATACAACATCGGGTGGCTTTTCCAAGGATGAGATCTTCGTGTCAGCCAACAGTGTTGATTGTCCTATGGCATCCAGTCCTTCAAGGATGAGGTATTATGTGATGTTTCCCCACTGGATGTCTATGATGTTCTCTTGGGCCAACCATATATGTGGAAGCACCATGTTGTTTATGAGTCTCGACCCCGCAGTGTCATTGTTTCTCTGGGGGGTCATATCTAAAAAATACCAGAGGTAGTTCCAACTATTGTCCCACCTAAAAAGTGTCGCAAGGTAGTATCTCATACTAAAAATTCATCTTCTTCACAATCTGTTCAAAAGGGGAACACAAGGATACTGCAACCACTACAGACTCGACCCAAGCACCTTCTATCCAATAGAAGCAGGTTGACAAGATTGCAACAAAATGAAAAAAATACTTCTGCACATAGTCATCTCAGATAGACCGACTGGTTGAAAAAATTCAACCTCACTAGCAACAGGTTCGTGAGAAACTTCCACAAACTGAGCAACGCGATGTCTCCAACAAGGAAAGCAACTCACCAAGATTCAAATTCAATAAACACTCTTTCCTCTCCCATGGGCACTCAACACAATGGAGACCATTGATTCCTAAGGAGGGAGGATTGATCCAGGTGGATATCGGTGGCCACCCCCTTTTCCAACTGGCTCAAAACAATTTTCTGGCAATTTTGGCAATTTACTATTTTTAGCAGTTTTGAACTTCTGGAGCCGTTTTGAGGCCCTAAAGGATATTTTTTGGGAAAACGGGGAGAAACATGGAAGGAATTTTAACGTTTCTCACACAAAATATGTATTCCTAGGATAGATATTTCTAATGAGCTATTGAGCGCCCTAAACGAAGATCGTATGCAAAAGTTACGCCCCTGGGAAGTTGACTTATCAACTACCCCCATCGGGGCCCGTAAACCTTTTGGATTTTCATCTTCCGGGGTTGGGGTTTTGGATTTTACTTATGTTAAAAATCCCCTTAGAGCCTCGTTGTAACAATCATCTTCTTGCGAATGAGTGCAGTTTTCACATCTCTTCTCAGAGATAAGCCGCCACCATTCTAGCGAGTCTTTCACTCTATATTTTTATAGTCTCTGTACATTTATTTCATTAAATCGTGTATTACTGTATCTCTGTGTTTATGGTTGCATCTATGATACATTTATATTATATTATGGGATATCCATGATATCTCTGTGCATTTATTTATTATATCTCCGCTCTCATTTCATGCCGAAAATAATCCGGATCACCAAACTCCGGTATGGTGTTCTCCATCTAGATCAAGAACATTGGCAATGGTGGAAATGGAAAAAAAATGCTTTTCAAGGGTATGTTTCTTGGACACACTTTGTGGAAGAGATTTATGAACGCTTTGACACTGACACCAACCATTTAGGCCATTTGACAAAGTTGAAACAATCTGGCATAGTGGAAGACTTTATAGCTTCTTTTGAGTGACTGCCTTTTCGTACAGAAGGCATATCTGATTCTTTTTTCCGAGAATGTTTTATCAGTGGCCTCAAGGATGATATTCATGCCCATGTCCTCATGGCTCAGCCTCAGAGTTGGGTGGAGGATACTAAAAGAGATAAGTAAGCACAACAGGTTGTCTCTTCTCAAAATTGGAAACCCTACTTTATTCCTCCCATTAAACCAGTAAATCCCACTCCTCCTTATACTGCACTAAAGATCCAAAAATTGACCAGGGAAGAAATGGATGAACGCCAACTCAAAGGCCTTTGTTATAATTGTGATGACAAATATTTTCTAGTACACAAGTGTAAGGAACAAAATCCTTTTATGGCCATCTCGGAGGATGTTTCGTAAGAGGAGGTTGAAGCTCCCCTTGTGTCTATGTCACTTGAACCCACTGACATAACCCCTCCCTCAAACCCTCCTGAAGTAGAACCAGTCATTTCCCTAAATACTCTCACTGGATTCTCTGCTCCCCAAACCCTCAAACTAATTGGCTACATCAAGCATAGGAAGGTCATCACTCTTGTTGATAGTGGAAGCACCCATAATTGTATTCATCGCCGCATTTCCCAAGAAACTAATTTTTATATCTGTGTAGTCAATAATTTCCAAATCATGATTGCCAATGGCGAGTCCATGAAATGTGGAGGGAATTTTGAAAATGTGTGTCTCCAAATTGGTGACTACCACCTAAAATCTCATATGTTTGCTATCGACATGGGAGGTTGTGACATTGTGTTGGGTGCATACTGGCTAAGAAATTTGGGTCCCATTCTCATGGATTTTAAGGAATTAACCATGCAATTCGACCAAGAGGGACAACAATATAATTTCCAAGGCATCACTGTCGATTCCCCTGATATCATTAGTTCCCATCGCATGGAAAATATGCTAAAAAAAAGGTCATTCTGGAGTCATTTCCCAACTCCATGCCATACAAGCAACTGAGACACCCTTTGTTCTTCAGGACCTCCAATCCATCCTCTCTAAACATAAATTTATTTTTTCCACTCCCCGGGGAATACCTCCTTTCCATGGTGTTCATGATCATTCCATTCCCCTTGTCCCAGGAAGCCTTCCTCCCAATATCCATCCCTATCATCACCCCTTTTCCCAAAAAAATGAAATTGAGAAAATGGTTGAAGAAATTCTTAATGTAGGTGTTATCCGCCCTAGTACGAGCCCCTACTCTTCTCCTGTGGTCATGGTCATGAAGAAAGAAGATTCTTAGTGCATGTGTCCTAACTTCCGCGCCCTCAACAAACTCACCATTAAAGAAAAATTTCCCATTCCTATCATTAATGACCTCTTGGATGAATTAAGTGGCACACAATTATTTACTAAACTTGATCTTCGTTCTGGCTACCACCAGATCCATATGAAAGAGGAAGACATTCCTAAGACTTCCTTTAGAACTCATGAGGGCCACTATGAGTTTTTGGTCATGCACTTTGGCTTGTGTAATTCTCCCTCCACTTTCCAAAGCCTCATGAATCATGTATTTCATCCTTTTCTCCGTCATTTTGTCTTAGTTTTATTTGATGATATCCTCATCTATAGAAAAACCTGGACATAACATCTTTCTCATGTGGATCTAGTTCTCCATCTACTCTCTTAACACCAACTTTTCTTGAAACAATCTAAATGTTCTTTTGGCACCTCAGAAGTTGAGTACTTGGGTCATCTTGTTGGCAAGTATGGTATCAGGGTGGATCCTAAAAATATTGAAGCTATGTAAGAATGGCCACACCCAAAGACTCTCAAAATATTCCATGGATTTCTGGGCTTAACATGTTATTATCGCAAGTTTGTTAAGAATTATGGAAATATTGTGGCACCTCTCACTGCACTCCTTAAAAAGAATTCTTTCACTTGGACTCCAACATCTGCTCAGGATTTTCAAACCTTGAAGATGGCCATGTGCACCACTCCAGTCTTGGCCCTTTCTGATTTCACAAAGACCTTTGTCTTGGAATGTGATGCTTCATGGAAAGGAATTGGCATTGTCCTTATGAAAGAGGGCCGGCCTTTGGCCTTTACCAACAAACAATTGTCTGAACGAAATTTGGGCAAGTCAATCTATGAAAAGGAAATGTTGTCTATTCTACATGTTGTTAATCTGTGGCGCCCTTATCTTATCTATTGGGGCAACACTTCCAAATTAAGATAGATCCTCAAAGCCTCAAGTATTTTCTGGAACAATTCATTTCCTCCCGAGAGAAAAAAAAAATGGATGACTGAGATCTTTGGATATGATTATGAGATCATTTACAATAAAAGAAAAGACAATGTGGTTGCGGATGCACTTTCCCAAAAATATGAATATGAAGGGTCCCTTTTTTTATCTCTCCTTCATTGTACTAGATTGGCTCCAAGCCGTTCGCTAGTAATTGTAGTCCAATTCTCTAGTTTCCTCAGGGCACTGTTGGCTCCATGATGAGCTTCGATACAAAGGCCATTTGTATTTAAGTAAACAGTCAAAACTTAAACCCACGATACTTTCTAAGCTTCATGCTACACCCACAGCTGGGCACTCTGGGTTTACCAAAACCTATGACATGGTCAAACGTTCTTTTTTCTGGGATGGTATGGGATGTTTGTAATTTTGTGGTTGAATGTGATGTGTGTCAACACAACAAGGGTGAAACAGTCAAATCTCATGGCACATTAGAACTGCTTCCAATTCCACCTGCTATTTGGCGGGATATATCTATGGATTTTATTGTATGCTTACCTAAATCGGGCAATAAATCAATCATCATGGTGATAGTTTATCGCCTTTACAAGTATACTCATTTATGTTCTCTTCAAAACCCATTTATAGCATCCACCATGGCTCAACTTTTCATGGATCAGGTCTTTAAGCTTCATGGCATGCCACATTCTATTGTTTTTTATTGCGACCCAACTTTCACTAGCAATTTTTGGCAAGAACTGTTCAAGCTACAAGGCACCCAATTGCATCTCAGCACAACTTATCATCCCCAGAATGATGGTCAAACTGAAGTTGTCAACAAGTTTTTGGAAACATATTTGAGGTGTTTTGCATCAAAAAAGAAAAATCAGTGGGCTCAATGGTTAACACTAGCTGAATGGTGGTACAACACTTCATTCCATACATATACTCACGTGACTCCTTTTGAAGCGGTATATGGAAAAAATCCACCTTCAGTTCTCTCATATTTACCATGTGTCTCGAAGGTCCAGGCGGTTTACCAAACACTTACCGTTCGAGAGGCTATTCTCTGTACCCTCAAAGTGAATTTGGTCATGGCCCAAAATCACATGAAGAAACAAGAAGATCAAGGTTGCTCTAAACATCAATTTGCAGAAGGGGATCAGGTGTTTCTTCAACTACAACCTTACAAGAAAAATTCCATCAAGGATGCCCATTTTCAGAAACTAGCGCCCAAATTTAATGGTCCTTATACCTTTCTCAAGTGTGTGGGAAAGGTGGCCTATCATTTAGCTTTGCCCAGTCATTCTAAGATACATACTGTTTTTCATGTTTCCTGCTTAAAGAAGGTGTTGGGAACTAAGTGCCAAATTCAAACCAACCTTCCTGAGTTGAACGAAGAAGACTCCATTTGGATACAACCACAAGCATTTTTGGACCAGCGTGAGCGTTGCCTGTGTCAGTGAACCATCAAGGAAGTGTTAGTCAAGTGGAAATATACAACCCCAACATATGCCACTTGGGAATCAACTACCATTCTGCAACAATTTCCACATCTCAAGCCTTGAGGAAAATGATGTGTTTAAGGGGAAGGACATGTTACTGACCTAATCCCTCACGTAGGTACAATAATATATTCTGATTTAATAAAGGTCAATATTAAAAAGGCCTAGCAATAAGGAATAATAAGTCAAATGTAAGAAGACCTAATAGAAGCTTCCGCTTGTAGAAGGATCTTCCTCTAGATGGTTCTTTTGATAGACATATTTAGTATAAATAGGATTTGAGGGTATGAGAACTTTTGTCTTGGATATTATTGTAATAGATCTTTGCTCGACTGGAGGTTTCCCCCTCGAAGAGGCAAGTGAAAATTTCTCTCAGTAATCAAATTTCTCTTTCTGGTGTTATTATGATATCATTTCGGTATTATTGTGGTGTTGTTCTAGTTATGTTGTTGTTCATCTGCCATTTCTATCATTTTATTTATGTTCTGCATACTTTTTATAACTGGAATATTACAAAATCATATGTCCTGATCTCAAAGGGATGTTGCAGGTCTAGTAATGAAAGTACTGGGGATGAGCACAACCAATTCTTCAAGTCCTCAAAGGCTTGGTGTTTGGATAGGCCCCACACAATTTTTTCCTTATTTCCACCCCTGGTTACTTGGCTGAGGGCCCATGTGATATGAGAGAATCCAAACACGAACCTGTGATAGAAATTGGCGAGGCCCAAGAAGCCCCGAAGTTCAGTGAGCGTGGTTGGGGATGTCCAGTCACGGATGACCTAGATCTTGGATGGATCCACATGAACACAATTTTGATCAACGATGTAGCCTAAGTAATGGACCATGTCCATGCTGAAGGAGAATTTTTCCAATTTTTCATATAGTTTGTGCTTTCGTAGGGTGTGCAGAACCTACTGAATATGTTGAAAGTGTTCCTCCCAAGTCTTGTTGTAGATGAGGAGGTTATCCAAATACACCACTACAAGAGTATTGGTGAAATTTCATAGGATATCGTCCATCATCGCCATAAAAGTTGTTGGAGAATTTGTCAAATCAAAAATACCTTCTCTTGACTTGAAGGCGTCTTCCATACATCTGTCTATTCTATTGGGACCTAGTGGTAGCCATACTTCAAATCAAACTTACTGAAGTATTTGGCTCCCGTGAGATGATCAAGGAGGTCGTCGATTCGGGGAATCGGGTACCAGTTTCAGACTGTGATTTTATTTAGGGCCCAATAATCAATGCAGAGTCGCCAAGTCCCGTCTTTCTTCTGCACCAACATGATTGGGTTCCCACAAGGAAATGATATTGGATGAATGTTCCCCTTGTGGAGTAGTTCTTGGATCTGCCTCTTGATCTCCTCGTTTTCTAAAAGAGAGTGGCGGTAGACTGGCCCATTGGGTGGCAGTGCACCTGGGTTCAGATTGATGGGATGCTTGACCTGGAAGTGCAGAGGGACCCTGGTAGGAGAAGAGAAGATATATGAGTATTATTCCACGACCTTATCCACTTACTTCTTTTGTGTGGAGATATCGACCACAGAGGCCCTAGATGTGGCTGCGATCTTTCGCTCACTCTGAGAGTGAATCACAAAGAAGAAAAAATTCCCAATTTGAGAGATGACCTTCCTGCATTGCTTTGATACCTTTCATCAAATTTATGGACTGAATACTATATATTATATAATTTATGTGCTTAACCAATCGACCAAGATTATGAGGATCTTCATTTGTTAGCTCCATCGATGATGTAGATATTCATTGGTTTCTTTAGTCAGTTCCTCTGAAGATGTCGCTCTTCATCAGTTTCTTTATTCAAATCCTTCCATTCCAATCGATTATTATTCAATTATACATATGTTATAATTAGCGACTTCTCGACAATGATGGCTACTCACTCTTTGTTATCGCTCTCCTTCGACCAAGATTATTCATGGGTCAGTTTCTTTCCATTAGTAGATATTGTCCTAATGACAAGGTGTGCTCATCTCATAGTTAAGAAACTTCACGATATCCTTTTCGCACACAGCCTCAGACTCTTGTCGTTGTCGCACATTATTATTCATTCTATGTAAATATATTGATCGAGGGTTTTCTTTTGATTCTCCAACGTGCACAATGAATTGAAATTGTTTTGCAATGAGTACTTTCATAGGGTGGTGTCAGGCACTCTAAAATAAAAATATTATGGAAATTCTATGTGCATTATGGAAATTTCATCCCATTTTTTCCCTTTTCAATATCACACAAAAATCACCTCATATTTTCATTTATGACAACAAATGACCATCCTCCTAATATATTTTCAGTAGCGATGGAATCTAGGGATCCATTTCACTCATAGTATCTTAAATAATGGTGTGAATAATTTCTTGATAAAAAATTTCATATGGGTTGATTTCTCTTCTATTTAAAGCTCCACACCCAAGTCGACTTGGCTCATTAGTCCATTTTTCCCAATATCAAATACTTGAATCTGCGCGTACAAAATATACCTCTCATTATCAATGACCAATTCTACAATTGGATCAACAACTCCAAATTCATTCATATGTGTGGATATATTGCCTGATACGACATATGTGGACATTGTCTATGCATGCTTCCATGATCCACAAGTGATTCACATCTTTTCTCGATGGTTCTCATCATAAATGAGAACTCCTTTAATGGATGCTCAACATGTCTTGAATCTTTCCACTCGTTAGCACTAGAAGTCTCACCTATACTGCTACAATTCTGAGCCTAATACCAATCACATTTTATAGTTTATAAAAGATAATATTTTTAGTTTTAGGTGTAACGAATGGATGATAAACCCAACTCAAAGTATAAACACAAAATCTCCATACAACATACTTCAACAAGTAAGGATTGAACAATATCTGATCAGTTTATAGGATAACAATGAAAAGATGGAAGAATGAAGAATAAAATGTGAATATATGAACCAAAATAATTATGGCTCTCTAGCACATATATAGAGGAAATCTCACTAACAAGGAACCTCTAGGTTAATAAGATGATATGTTTTGAAAACACTTGCATCAACAAAAGACAGTAAATCAGTCATTGTAATTCCATAGAAACAAGCATTAAAGATAAATCATTTACCAGTAGACAACATCAAAACAAGAGAGAAGGATAACAAGTAATAGTAGAAGAAAAATTGATCATTAACCATTCAAGAGTCTTAAATATGTATATACATCATCTGGAAAGATTTTATAGTTTGAAATAATAATACGAGTCTCACAAAAACCACTCGAACCCTCCTACTCGAACCCTCCTACGGAGCTATATTACATCTTAAATAGAAAAAAAACATCAAAAGTCCCTCTAGGAATCACCTATTAACTCCTACATTGGAATAGCCAAATAAATCAAAATCTAACAAACTGCTAGATTACAGGAGGTTGTTGGCAGTAATAAATACAACTGTAGCCAACTCATTGTATGAAGATTTAATGGAGTTGGATCTTGGGCTCAAGTGTCCCTTGATGTTTAAATGATTGTTGAGGAGTTACTCAAATCTCTTATGATAGGTGGTAGCCCTCCTACAACTCGAAATCCAATTAACTTCCAAGTTCACGACGAGTTCACTGCAAACTATTCTAGTTTAGAAATTTGCAATGCCTTCAACATGATATGTTGCGAACTTTCCTGTAGATGTCCTTTTTCCTTAAAAATATAGCAACTGATGCCAAAAATGTGAAAGAAGCCTTAAAACCGTTTTTGATGCCTGCTATAACCTTTGGATAATGAAAGTGGCTTGCAAAAATAACATATGGGCATAATTATAACAACGTAATAAAAAATACTCCTTAGGGTTATAAGCCTGCATATATAAGACACCATAAAAATTTTTATTATATTGATGCAGATATGGTGCTTCATCTTCGTCTCCTAGTGGCCACCTGATCCAACATGTCCAAATTCTCTTTTCCAATCTATTACTTCAACTGCTACACTTCCTCCTTCAACTTCTTGTATTCAGTTTGATAAGATCTATTCTTCCTGTACACATTCTTCATTTGACTATGCAGATATAAGGATCTCTTAACCCAATGATTTTCCTTTGTAACACTTTCTTCACCCATATCTATAGTTTTCTTTAGCTGAATTCCAGCATGCATATTTTCCTTTTTCAACTTTTCATTCTCATCCCTTACACATTTCATCTATCTCCTAAGCCTTTTTGAAAGCGGGATCCCTCTCAATAGAAGGAGACTTTATCTCAATGATTTTTATTGGAATTTTAAGAGTCTTGGTTTTGATTGTTTTCTGATCTGGTGCTCTAGATGCACCCTCTTCCACAGAGACATGATGCCTTGTTGTTGATCTAGTGAATGGTATTTTAGGCATAACATATTCTGCAGCAATAGGTGGAGAAAAACAAGTTTAATTCCATTAAGATTCCTTTCTTTTTTAGAGGATGTCTCCATAGGTGAACACTCTACCATAGGAGAAGTTTCTTCATCAATATATTGCGAAGGGACTTCAACTATATTATTAGTTGACTAATATGAATTATCCTTTTAAACCATCTTCCTCCTTTTACTAGAATTTGTATGCACAATCTTTTCAACAGAGGTAGGTGTCTCTCTCTTTGTTTGTGGTGTGTTGAAAATATCTGGCTGAAGTCCTGATGTAACTAGGAAATAAACCCAATCATTATTAGTATTTTTCATTTCTTCTAACACTAACATCTTGATTAGACCAGAATGGAAGATGCTCATATCTAACTTCTTGGACTTGGACTGAACTTTATTTGACATCTTCCCAAGGCTTCTGAGCATATAGAAGGGTAGATTCAAGGGATCTTTTCCAGTAAAATGCATCAATAGTATAATATGGTATTGATAGACCATATTAAACCTACCTTCACAAGTAAAATACCTTTGGATGAATTTGAGAATATTATCAAAATACTCCAGGATATGATTTCTAGGAACTCCCTTGGATATGTTATCTTCTTGATATTCAGTCTTTAAGAAATCCTTAGAAAATTCAGACTTTAGAGACATGTCCTTGAACCATTTTTCTCCCTAAACTGGTATATTTGTAGCTATAGAAATGGACTTCTCTGTAACCTCAAAATCCAATGTACCAAATTTGGTCTTTACCCCATTTAAATTCAATGCAAACTACTTGGAAACCTTGGGGTGTCCTCTCTACATCTTCTTACAAAAATCTATACAACTCACTCTCTGAAATGCCTCTCTAAAAGATGGATCTGAATTGAATAATTGTAGGTCATAGGGATTAACCCTGACACTCTCCCCTCCTTTATGAATCTTCTTCCCTTGCTGAATTTCCATGATAGCTAAATCGAAAACCCTTTTTCTGATAATAGTTGCTACTAGAGTATGTGATGGAAACTGATGAATGTAGGGTTTTATTGCTTGATTTTGCAAAAAATAGGGTTTGATGGAAAAAGGATTTTATGCTAAAGAAACACTGCAGAAAATGGAATGAGACTGAAACTAAGAAATTGGAGGAAAACATGACAACCCAAAACTGAATGAAATCTCAAATAGACAAATTTATGAGCAACTTTATAAAACAAGGAGTTTGCAGCGTGATTTCTCAGTTCACGACACACTGATTAAGTTTGCAGCAACAAATTTTAGACCAGGTTTTTCATCAGAAGACTTTTCAATTTAAAATGTATGAAGAGGAATATGATCATGAGTGAAATGATGTTTTCCAAACCTGAGTGAAAACAGGGTCATCTAGGGTTTTAACAACTGTGAAAAAACATGGGATTTGTAGCGCATCCACTTCACAACGCTAACAATTGTTGGTTTGGTGTTTTGACTATTTTTCCAATGGCCAAAATCCTTTTTGAATACGTCAATTATACATTCTATGCTCTTATTTATCCATTTTTAAAGGTATTATCAATCTTTATGCATAAATTCACCATGGAATAGGACGAGGTATGTATAATCATCATTTTTCAATAGTTTTATGATTAATTCATTTCAGTTGAATGATTACAATGATCTAACGTTTCTTGTTTTCTTGCAATAGGTCAGAATTACGATCCAACCTTCCATCTAGTCCTTCATTCAATCCTTCATCCAGACCTCGATCGAACACTCGATCCAGCACTTGGAGTGTAGATGAGTTTGGGGTTAGCATATCAGTAGGCTTTCATGGATGAATCAGGAACATGGGTTTTGTGGCCACTCATGCCCTCCAGCTAGGGAGATCGTGCATCCAAACTTGGGTGGTTGTAGCGGCCACTAATTAGAGTGCACGAGGCTATTAATCAAAGATTCTTTCTGTTAAACAAAATTTATGTATTTACTGTTTTTATAGAGTGTCGACCCTTCCAATGGTCGAACTCTCAAGCTTTGTAATAATCTATAAATATTGTTTCTTATGCCACGAAGAAGAAGATGATTTTATTTTTATACACAAACATTATCTTCATCTTGTTGTATACTGTGTTTTTAATTATCAATACCAATGTTGCGTTAATTCAGTGACTGTGTTTTCCTGTTGAAGTATTTCCACGAACTTCTGGGGGGCCCACCAATGGTATAGGTAGTTGTTCATATCAGTATATACTTGGATTTGTATATTTTCCTTTCATATCTCTTCAATTTCTAAGTTGCTTGTTTAATTGTGTTCACTGTGTATATCTCTTTAAGTTTATATTGCTTGTTTAATTTATATCACTGTATATCTTCTCTAATTTGCAGCTCATTTTCTGAATTGTGTGTATATCACAGAGCATGTGTGGAAATCCATGGTTACTTGTTGATATTTAGGTTCTTAACACTTTTCTTGTAGGCTATAGTTCACTTGTTTCAGAGATGTTTAATTATGCTGACATGTATTTTTCTCTCTGTTTCATAAAGTTGTAAATCACTCTATGGATTAGATATTTAGACAGAGCTCATTTACTAAATTGTAATTTCAGATACGTTAGTACTAGTTTGGTGGCGAGGGAACTTTAAGAGGAGAGGTAAGAACCTACACATCTGTTATAGCAGGTTCCCCCAAACCGAATGGTAGTTTTTATTTTTGTATTGATTTGATGAACAAACCTAGGGATGCAATTGAAACATGGAAAAAGGCCTAAGACAAAGTCCCCACGACATGAGGGAGAAGCTTCTAAATATAATCTACCCCATCCTTCACGATTATAGTTATGTCAGGGTGATCTATTTTTGTTTGCAGAGGGACCTGCAAATCCTTAGGTGTGCGAGAAATGTTGGTTTGGTGTTTTGACTATTTTTCCAATGGCCAAATCCTTTTTGCATACGACAATTATACATTCTATGCTCTTATTTATCCATTTTTAAAGGTATTATCAAGATTTATGCATCAATTCTCCATGGAATAACACGAGGTATGTATAATCATCATTTTGCAATAATTTTATGATTAATTCATTTTCAGTTGAATGATTACAATGATCTAACGTTTCTTGTTTGCTTGAAAAATGTTGAAATTGCGATCCAACCTTCCATCCAGTCCTTCATCGATTCCTTCATCCAGACCTCCATCTGACACTCCATCCGCCACTCCATCCGACACTCGGAGCACATAGGAGTTGGCGTTTAGAATTTCAGAGGGATTTGATGGACGAATTAGGAACATGGGTTTTGTGGCCACTCATGCCCTCTAGATAGGGAGCTCGAAACATCCAGACTTGGGTGGTTGCAACGGATGCTAAGTAGAGAACATGAGGATGTTAAGAAAAGATGCTTTATGATAAACAAATTTTATGTATTTTCTATTTTTAGAGAGTGTCGACCCTTCCAGTGGTCAACCTCTCAAGGTATGTAATAATATATAAATATTGTTGCCTATGCCACGAAGAAGATGATCAATTTTATTGTTATACACATACATTATCTTCATCTTGTTGTATACTCTGTTTTTAATGATTAATACCAATGTTGTGTTAACTCAGTGACTACATTTTCCCGTTGAAGTATTGCCACGACCTTCTGGGGAACCCACCAGTGGTATGGGTAGTTTTCCATATCAGTATATACTTGCATATGTATATTTTCCTTTCATATCTCTTCAATTTTGAAGTTGCTTGTTTAATTCTATTCACTGTGTATATCTCTTTAATTTCAGATTTCTTGTTTAATTTATATTATTGTATATCTTCTCTAATTTGCAACTCATTTTATGAATTCTGTGTATATGACAGAGCATGTGTGGACGTCCACGATTACTTGTTGATATTTATATTGTTAACACTTTGTTTGCAGGCTGTAGTTCACTTGTTTAGGAGTTGTTTAATTATGCTGACATGTATTTTTCTCTCTGTTTCATAAAGCTGTAAATCACTCTGCGGATTAGCTATTTAGACAGAGCTCATTTATTAAATTGTAATTTTAGATACTCTCTATAGGTTTTCTTAACTTGTTAATATTATCTCTAGCATCAACATGATAAGATAGAAGTTGATTGTGGGTCATGATCTTCAATGGTAGATTAGTTAATTTTAAGTTATGATTTTTGATGAGATTCCAGTTATGAATTTGAATTATGATTTTTAATTAGCATTAGTTATGAGTTTGTAGGTTTGCACGAATTACTGAATCTATACAGAGTATTTTGAATGTTATCTTAGTTATGAATTCGAATTAGGATTTCTGATTAAAGTGCTAGTTATGAGCTTGTAGATTTGCTTGAGTTATTGACTTTGAACATAGTATTTTCTAGTAATAGTGTGGTAGAGAAAATCATTGATGTTGAATCTCTTATGCACGATGTTTAAATATCATATGGATTCCAGGAACATCTAATGTTGCTTTTATGATGGCAAAACTTTCTATAGACTGCCTTATCCATACTTTGCATTTCTCTGTAGAAGTTAGCATTGAGTTAATTCCACTTGAATTTTCATTAGTGGTTGGATTCCATCATGATGTCATTCGCCACCATAGACACAATCATCACATTTGAATATGGTCACAACACTCTTGCTTTCAATTAGGTAGATTAATGTTTATTCTCTACAAGATAGAAATAATTGTGAGTTTTTACTTTTAGAATAGAGTTCACTTGTAAAGATAATTTTGACAAATTATTTGCTTACTTGGTTACTTGCTTGTTCATTCAGAGGTAGATTAAATAGCTCAAAAATAGATTACTTGTTATTTTCTTATTCAGAGATAGATTGAATAGATATATTAAATAGTTTAGAGATAGGTTACTTGGTATTTTCTTATTTAGAGATAGATTAAACAGATCATAGTCCTAGATTGTTTAAAGTTACTTAGATCAAATAGTTCATAGTTATATATTGCTTAAAACTCATTAGTTAAAGGTTTATTTGTATATTTAACATAGAATCTATTGTTTAAATGGATTTTAAAAGTCATATTTTTAAAGTAGAATTGTACATTAAAAAGAGTGTTGATCCCTAGGGTAAACCATCTCCTTAGCTATTTAATATTTCCATTAGATTTTCCTTCTTCCTTGGATCATAATGTGCCACAACTCTAAGTTTACTTACCCTGGGTTGACAATTTAATTGAGGGAAATTAGTACATATACAATACCCATCATTTTTGGTGTCATTATCAGGGAGTTGTCTTAAGGTAGAAAATAGTTAGGAAGTAGATTATTTTTGAACATTAGTACTAGTCTGGTGGTGGGGGAAATTTAAGATGATAGGTAAGAACCTGCACATATGTTATAGTAGGTTCCCCCAAACCCATTCCTCGTTACTTCAGGACAAAACAACAAAAAATGCGCTAAATAAATTTATTTCTGCAATCACATGTGTTGGTTTTCCACAATCGTTTCCCCAATTTGAGTACATGTTTGGTGAAGAATTTCAAGAACAGTTGGACCCATCAAATTTGTATTCAAAATATTTTATTTTTGAGATAGCTGAATCTGCCACATCTTATACCATGCATTATGAGATTAGTACAAGGAAATTCCTACATATAAATTTTAGACTAGATGCAGATCAACAAGAACAGTTAGTAAATGTCCTTAAAGACCAATCATGGGAATTCTCCTGGGAATATACTGATATGAAGGGTATACACCCTGACACATGAATTCATCACATATATACCTAGGAAGAGGTAACACCTATTAGGCAACCCTAGAAAAGGATGAATTTGGCACTAAAGGATATAGTAAAGGAAGAAATACATAAGCTAATGAATGTCGGTTTTATTTATCCAATATATGGCAGTAAATGGGTATCCTCACTTGTAGTGGTTCCAAAGAAAGTAACCATAAAATGGAGAATTTGTGTCAACTTCCGGGAACTTAATAAGGCCACTCTTAAGGATTATTTTCCTCTTCCCTTCATTGACCAAGTCTTGGATACCTTGTCAGGGAAGTGATACTCTTCCTTCCTGGATGGATATAGCAGATACAACCAAATTCTCATAGCACATAAGGATCAATACAATAATACTTTCACTTGTCCTTGGGGAACCTGTGCCTATAGGGTCTTACCATTTGGGTTGTGTAATGTTCCTGCCACATTTCAACGAGCAGTATTAGGGATATTTTTTGACCTCATTCATGATTGTGTGGAAGTGTATATGGACGATTTTAGAGTATATGGTAATACTTATCAGGAATCCCTAGATAATATGAAGAAAGTCCTTATCAGATGTCAAGAAATGAATCTATCCTTAAGTCATGAAAAGTGTAAAATGTTATTGATTGAAGGAGTAGTCTTAAGGCATCATGTTCCATCTCAAGGGATTAAAGTGGATCCTGCTAAGATTGAGGTAATCGTCAAAATTCTGCCTCCAAAGACTCAAAAGAGGTAAGAATATTTCTTGGACATGCCAGATACTACTGACGATTTATTGAGAAATTCACAATAATTGTTTCACCAATGTTTGGATTGTTTACAAAAGATGTTGATTTTCTTTGGATTGACCAGTGTCAAACCGCCTTTGAAACTTTAAAAGCTAAATTATCTGTAGAACCAATTCTTAGGGGACCCAATTGGTCCCTTCCATTTCACATATCCACTGATGCCTCCGATACTGCAATAGGAAAAGTATTAGGACAAAAAGAAGACCAACAATGCTATGCCATTTACTTTATGAGTAAGAACTTGTCCCCTGTTGAGTTAAACTATACAATTACTGAAAAGGAATTATTGGCAGTTGTTCATGCCATCAATAAATTTCTCCATTATATCACATGATATGAGGTATTTGTGCATACATATCACTCTCCCATTAGATTGCTCATGAATAAATCCATTACCAATGGTCGAGTAACTAGGTGGCTCCTGTTATTACAAGAGTTCAATATCACCGTCCTTGATCGACCTGGAAAAGAGAACTTGGTAATTGATTTTCTCTCGCGCATTAATCACGCGGGTGATAGTACTCCCATTGATGATAGTTTTCCAGATGAGCATCGCTTTTCCCTCTCCGTAAATACCCCATGGTTTGCAGACATGGAAAATTATTTGGCTACTAGAAAGTTACCAGCTCATTTGTCACCTCATGAAAAGCGTCGAATTATAACTCAAAGTGCTAACTGCTCTTGGGTTGGCCATGACCTTTTTTGTACTAGACCAGACTTGATTATTCGTAGATGTGTCTGGGAGGATGAGATACCAGAGATACTATGAAGTTGTCATGATGGACTATGTGGTGGACAGTTTTCTGACAAACGTACAACATATAAGGTTTTACATCTAGGTTACTATTGGCCTAACATTTTTAAGGATGCTTCCAAATATGTGAGAAGTTGTGATAGCTGTCAGAGGATAGGAAGACCCAAATTAGATGATGAAATTCCCTTATGTTCCTAATTTATGATAGAAACTTTTGAGAAATGGACCCTTTATTTTGTAGGACCAATTTCACCCATGTCTCGTAAGAAGAATTATATTCTGGTTTGTACATATTATGTCACCAAGTGGGTAGAGGCAAAATCCTTGTTTAGGCCTACCAAAAATCTGTTGTTGATTTCATTTATGAAGACATATTTACCCTCTTTGGTGTTCCTCATGATATTGTTACATACCAGGGCACACAATTCACTTCTAAGTTGATGAAGGAATTAACGGAAAAATATGGGATCAAGAATTGTAGGTCTTCTCCATATCACCCACAAGCTAATGGAAAAGTAGAGTCAACAAACAAAGTATTGGAAGCTATCTTAACCAAAACTGTCCAATTACACCATAGAGATTGGGTTGATAGACTTCTAGAGTCTTTGTGGTCATATCGTACCACCTGGAGAAACACCACTGGTCATTCCCCATATGAACTAGATTATGGAAAACAGGTACTTATACCAATCAAATTCCAGGTAAGGAATTTATGTATTGCTGAACAACTGGAATTAGACCTAGACGAGGCACAAAAACAATGAGCCCTACAATTGAATGAATTGGGTGATATTAGACACAATTCTATCCAATGGACAATTTTAGTTCAAAACCAGAGGAGGAAGTGGCATGATAAATTTATCAAAAAGAAACAATTTTAACCTGGTGATTGGGATTTTTTGTTTGATTCCCGATTCAAAAATTTTAAAGGCAAAATTACCACTCGATGGTTGGGTCCTTATGAGGTATTTACCGTGTATGATAATGGGGTTTCTAGCATAAAAACAATTGATGATGGACAAGTCTCCTTCGTAGTGAATGAACACCGACTTAAGCTTTACCACAGACCCATTTCCAAAGAATATTTTCTACAGGTCATGTCAGCCAACAAGGCATTAGCCTTGGTGGATGGGGAAGTTTCTTCTCCCTCCTCGTGTTCTTAAAACTTTTTTTTTTTTGATTGTACATGCGTAAATAATTTAAAGTGTGTTTTGTTTTGCTGATAAACAATTTTAGAGATTTCTCCAGGTGTTTATCAAACCACAAGTGGACAACTCCAAGGAGACAAAAAGGGAAGTATTTTACTTCGGAAGAAGTTGTTTCTATATTTGAACTGTGTTGTCTTCTTAAGAATCAATTGGGTAATGAATTTTTATTATGCTTAGGAAATTGACTGCTTTAAATTAGCCATTTTTACAAGATTTCTATCTTCCTTTATCTCAAGGCATATTTAATGGAAGTTGTTCATAACCTCCTCCACTAGAGGATATAAGGAAGTGACACCTTGGCTTATCAAACCTAGAGGTTACTCGTACAATTTCCCCAAAAACCCTGAGTAGGTGAGTAAAGTATTTTTATGAAAGAGTAGCAAAAAGGTTTGATTAGTGGTTAGCCATGGAAACATCAATATAACTTTAAAGAAGAAGAAAGTGAGTAGAGCCTGAAGATAAATTTCTATTATTTTCCAATGGTACCATCCACTACACACTAAAAATGCTTGATTATACCATATATTTAGATTGGCTACGCCCACTTAAGTATCCCTTACATCAGAAAAATCTATAAGGAATACATAAAGATGAGTCATCCTCTAAATTAAATACCATCCCAACACAAAGCAAATAATTTCAAATCCACCTCCCCATCTTCTTGCAAAAAGAAATCTTTATACACAAATCTTAAAAGATGGTGGACCAGTCTCTACAGTATAAGGGTGTAAAAGGCTAACCCATCAGGATACTGAATAGGTGTTGTGAGTGGGAAATCCCCCTACGGACTAGCACTTAGGGTTTTATCATGCATGCATAAAAGACCTAAAGATTCCTACTTTTTACCATCATCCCAGACCTAATCCCCATTATTCTTAAGCAAATACACAGTTAAGAAGATCATGTGAACATACCTTATTTCTGACATTTGGTATTGATCCCTATTCACACTTGGTCACTCTTTGACTGCAAATATCCTCCCAAGGCTGACCTGCATTCACAAAAGACAAACAAAGAACTACACATGCATTTGATCTATGGATTAATGGGTTAGAGATTTAATCAACATGTATGCAATAAACAATGAAAACCTCATATGGTGGGACGAGAAAAGTACTTCTTTATTATTAACTTCACTAAATAAACTTACAATGATGAAGCCAGCCAATGCTCCATGAATTTGGTCCTGGGATCCTCTTTTACTGTGCACCAATAGCTAACACACTTGCTTCTCTTCTTCATTCAAATCACAAAATGGTTGCAAAATCTTGGGCAAAGGGGAATACGAATTCGGGTAGAGTTTCTTTACTACATTTTTCCTCCTTTCAAATGGGACCTTTACCCCTTCTTTTATAGGCTAGAAGGAGCTAGGCATTTGATCGAAAGACTGGCCATGCATGGCCGAAAGGTTTAGTTAACTTGCCCAAAGCTATGTGTTTCATCAACAACTTTCCTTTTTCCGTGCCTTTGTAGGTACACGCGGGCTGTATGGGGCAGCTAGCATGTACACACATGCAGTAATGGAGAGGGGCACATGGGCCTTTATAAAGGGGGTTTTTAAGAAGATTTGTTCAGTAGTGTTTTGGAAAAAAAGGAATCTGAGATGGCCTGATGCCAGGCAAGTATGTTTGGTGCAAATTAGGGTTATAACAACAGGTTTTCTAGCAGTGGGTAAAAGCCTATGGTATGACTAGGTAAACCTATCATAGTACTGATCAAGCTTGCTAGAAGGGGGGCATTTTACCTAGCGAGGGTGATGATCTGAAAAGCAATAAATAAAATTCCTAAATCTTAAAACTGGTCCTAATGTGTGGCACTACTTGTAGGCAAAGTTGAAAATAAGTGTGCATGGTTAAGAAAAGGTAAATGAACTCCATTAATCTTCCATTGGGAACTAAATTTAATAAAATCCTAAGACTCTCTCACCTACCTCTTATTAACTACATGTAGGATATTTTTTCCTACAGGTGGGGCCATATTTCAACCATCTTGTTAGACTAATGTGTGCAATTTATCTCTACACTTGGAAAACTGTAAATCTTAGGCTATTGGGAGAATTGATTGGTTCCCTATATATTTGATTGTGAGGTGTCACAATACTTAGGAGTGGGGGAGGGGTTTCCTAAGCTGAAAAATGATAAACACTTCCATCTATATTACAATCCATGAGAAGAGGAAGAAGGATCTCTGTAAAAAATTATGTCATATTGTTTTTTTTCAATATCCTAGGCCATTATATCAGCATTTGTTTGTATTGGTATGGTAAATTGTATACTCCTGACATCATTGTGTGTCTTATAATCCTGTTGTGCATTTTTATTTATGTTTATACAATGGAAGACTGTTTATAATTAACTATTCCTTGTGACAACTACATATCAATAACAACTGCTAAATGCTCACTGCCATCTGTATTACAAGCCTATGAAAATAGGAACAAGTTGTTTTGTATTGTTATAGATCGATGAAAAGGAACTAAAATATTGATAATCCTATTCATACTCATCCTATCCATGCTCCTATTCACCATGCCTACCGAAAATTGTCCCAACTAAGTGTTATGGGCGAACGTCCATTTACTATGGGATAATTTCCACTTACACAGGAGGACCAGATGGAGTACCATCTGGAGGACCAGATGGAGTGCCATCCGAAGGACCAGATGATGTGCCATATGGAGGATCAGGTGAGGTATTTGTACACTGTAAATGATCATGATCGCATGCAGGTATGATCACTCAAATTAATTACACCCATTGCAATGATAAGTTAGATGAATTAAATGATGTATTTTCAAATTTCATCTTGGTGATCAAATTAAAATTAGAAATGAATTTTATTATCAAATGTCCAAGTCGAAGACTTGGACATTGATCTAATTCTTACATGATTTTATTTACGTCCAAAGTACACACCATTCAAATACAAACTCAGCACAATTATGATCACAGATGGTGATCGTGCATGATGAATTCTCCCACAATTCAACCGTTACCATCACAATGGCATTAAGAATGAGTACTTTGCCCCGATTTATCATTTCGCTCATCCTCTGTTTGTTGTGTCACACTTTCCCTTTTCCCAATTTTGGCATCCTTCTCATCCCTTGCTTTGTAACCATGCCCCACTGTTATGAACCATCCTCCTACACCGAGCTACTTGCCATTCCAGAATTCATAGTGTGTAGAGAAATCTTCCTCCACTTGGGTCGGAGACCGTTCTTGGCCAATCTTTAGGGGCATGATGATGACATCTCTTTCCAATTCACTCTTGAATTTGATGGGGGACTGGCTTGCGTAGGGTATTTGGTCTTCTTGGTCTCTGAGGAATCCATTTCCTTGGCCACAAAATTGCCACGGGTTGGGGATCGATGGTTCAAACACCATCAATTGCCACATCCAATTTATAACAAAGAGTTCAAGACCAAAATAAAAAATGTCTTTGGAGCCAAAGGGTATTCGAAATAATGGATCAAAGATGAATTGATCAACCCTCTGATCATAATTACCAGGCTCATCCCTTGTGAAGGTAGGTACTATGTTTTTAAAGCCTGTCATTTTTGTCTATTAGCCCATTTTCAATTCAACAAACCCGTGAATTTTCCCTTATATTTCTTGAAAATCCTTGATAAAATGTCTTCTCGGATCCGTAAAAATTTGGCCAACCCTCACAACATTTTATTTCACCATGGCCTCATTAAATTGCTTGTTATATCAGAATTGACAAAATAGAGTAAGACATGGGATGATTTCCTCTACCAATTCTTGAATCCCCATCTCACAGTTAAGACAAGAAAGAGATCGGTCGATTCAGGGGTTGTCACCCCACCTAAGCCTCACTCTCCAAAAAATCCAAACCATCAAGTTAAAACTATCTCCCTGTGTGATAAGAAGGCTAAGAAAATTATTGATTCCCCTGCAACCTCATTTGGTAAGAAAATTAAAAATCCTGTTGATAATTCCCCATTGCCTTCAACACCTATTGATTCTAAACCTAAGAAGCTACAAGATTCAGTTCATCAAGATTTTCCTTCGGTTCCTACAAAGAGGAGATGAGATAATCGATTCAAGGGGAAATACTTTCAAAGAAGCACCCAAAGTATGAGTGGCAAGCCCAATATAAAACCTCCAAGGACTTTGGATCCTATTCAATTGTCTTACGATCACGAGAGCCCCCATAAAAGACTTAAAGAAATTTTTGCAGAGGAGTCTAAGCCCGATAAAGAGGTCAAATATGAACCTATTACACTAGGTCTCCCTCATAAAAAAAAGGTTTCTCCTTCCTCCCAAATGCCTACACCATTTTCTAAAGTTGATATACCTTCTACATCTATCAAGGAGCCCAAGAATTCCTCTCTTGAGCCATCTGATTAAACCCCATCTATTGAGAAATTACAACAAGAAAGTGCTCAGCTGCTTCAACAATTGGCAGAATAAGAAATTGTGGATAGGCATTTGCATCATGAAAATGTTTTCCTGCAAGAAAAAGTAAACTCTCTTCGGTGATTCGTTGATCAGATGACCACCACCAATCACAGTATTAGGATGCAATTGAAACATCTCAAAAGGCCTAAGACAAATTCCCCAAGGCATGAGGGAGAAGATTCTAAAGGCAATCCACCCCCTTCTTCACGAGTATAGTTATGTTAGGTGATATATTTTTGTTTGCAGAGGGACCTGCAAATCCTTAGGAGTGGAAGAAATGTTTGTTTGGTGTTTTGACTATTTTTCCAATGGCCAAATCCCTTTTACATACGACAATTATACATTATATGCTCTTATTTAGCCATTTTTAAAGGTATTATCAAGATTTATGCATCAATTCACCATGGAATAGCACGAGGTATGTATAATCATCGTTTTTCAATAGTTTTATGATTAATTCATTTTCAGTTGAATGATTACAATTATCTAACATTTGTTGTTTGCTTGCAACAGGTCGAAATTACGATCCAATCTTCCATCTAGTCCTTCATCCAAACCTCCATCCGACACTCCATCCAGTGCTCAGAGGGTAGAGGAGTTTGCGGTTAGCATATCGAAGGGCTTTGATGGATGAATCAGGAACATGGGTTTTGTGGCCACGCATGCCCTCTAGCTAGGGAGTTCGACACATCCAGACTTGGGTGGTTCTAGAGGCCGCTAAGTAGAGCACACAAGATTGTTAATAAAATATGCTTTATGTTAAACAAATTTAATTTTTATTTTATTTTAGAGAGTGTCAACCCTTCCAGTGTTCGACCTCTCAAACTCTCTAATAATATATAAATATTGTTTCCTATGCCACTAAGAAGAGGACATATTTTATTTTTACACATATACATTATCTTCATCTTGTTGTATACTATGTTTTTAATGATCAATACCAATGTTGCGTTAACTCAATGAATTTGTTTTCCCGTTGAAGTATTTCCATGACCTTCTGGGGGGCTCACCAGTGTTCTGGGTAGTTGTCCATATCACTATATACTTGCATCTGTATATTTTCCTTTCATATCTCTTCAATTTCGAAGTTTCTTTTTTAATTCTATTCACTGTGCATATCTCTTTAATTTCATATTGCTTGTTTAATTTATATCACTATATATATTCTCTAATTTGCAGCCCATTTTCTGAATTGTGTGTATATCAGAAAGCATGTGTGGATGTCCATGGTCACTTGTTGATATTTAGATTCTTAACACTTTGCTTGCAGGTTGTAGTTCACTTGTTTAGGAGTTGTTTAGTTATGATGACATGTATTTTTCTCTCTGTTTCATAAAGCTGTAAATCACTTTGTGGATTAGCTATTTATACATAGCTCATTTATTAAATTGTAATTTAATATACTCTATGTAGGTTTTCCTAACTTGCTGATCTTTTCTCTAGCATCAACACAATAAGGTAGAAGTTGATTGTGGGTCATGATCTTCAATGGTAGATTAGTTAATTTTAAGTTATGATTTTTAATGAGATTCCAGTTATGAATTTGAACTATGATTTCTAATTAGCATTAGTTATGAGTTTGTAGGTTTGCACGAATTACTGACTCTAGATAGACTAATTTCATTGTTATGTTAGTTATGAATTTGAATTGGGATTTCTGATTAAAGTGCTAGTTATGAGTTTGTAGATTTGCTTGAATTATTGATTTTGAACAGAGTATTTTCCAGTAGTAGTGTGATAGAGAAAATGATTGACATTGAATATATTTAGCACAATGTTTAAAGATCATATGGATTCCAAGAACGTCTAATGTTTCTTTTATTATAGAAAACCTTTCTATAGATTTCCTTATCCATACTCTGCATTTCTCTGTAGAAGTTAGCATTAAGTTAATTCCACTTGAATTTTCATTAGTGGTTAGATTCCATGATGATGTCATTCCCACCGTAGACACAATAATAGCATTTGAATACTATCACAACACTCTTGTTTTCAGTTAGGTAGATTAGTGTTTATTCTCTGCAATATAGAAATAATTGTGACTTTTTACTTTAAGAATAGAGTTCACTTGTAAAGATAATTTTGACAGATTATTTTCTTACATGCTTACTTGCTTGTTCATTCAGAGGTAGATTAAATAAATAGATTAAATAGCTCATAAATAGATTAATTGTTATTTTCTTATTTAGAGATAGATTGAATAGATAGATTAAATAGTTTAGAGATAGGTTACTTGTTATTTGCTTGTTTATAAATAGATTAAACAGATCATAGTCCTAGATTGTTTAAAGCTACTTAGATAAAATAGTTCATAGTTCTAGATTGCTTAAAACTCATTAGTTAAAGGTTTCTTTGCATATTTAACATAGAATCTATTGTTTAAATGGATTTTAAAAGTCATCGTTTTAAAGTAGAATTGTAAATTAAAAAGAGTGTTGATCCCTAGGGTAAACAATCTCCTTAGCTAGTTAATATTTCCATCAGATTTTCTTTATGACTTGGCTCATACTGTGCCACAAATCTAAGATTACTTACCTCGGGTTGAAAATTTATTTGAGGGAAATTAGTACATAAAGAATACCTATCAACAATTCATAGCAATGAGTGCAGTTTGCAACGAGTAGAAAGTTTGCATAAACTAGGGTTTGATGATAATAATTTTCAAGTAGTAGAATTTGAACATCAAACAATGTACCTAGCATATAGAGCTCACTCCCTATTGCAGAAAACCAAACCAATCAGTCTTTTAATATTTTAATCCATCATCAATTGCTATAAATAGTTTGTAGTGTCAGGAGTCTGCAACAACAATCAGTTTGCAGCGCAATTACAGTTCACAACGAATTGAACTAGTCTGCAACGCACTGTTTGAAAATGGAAATGAAGATAAGAAATGATAAATATATCTTTTGAAACCGAACCTTTGGAGATGTTTGATGATGACAAGGTTCTAAAAACAAGAATCTACCATCTTCCACGTTTCCAAATCGTGATCATATGTGATTTAGTGCATGAGGTAATTTTGAATTGCTACGAACTTTTAGGAGAGTTTGCAACAATTTGATTAGACACATGACACGGCTCCCAAATGGTTAGATGTGACTTCAAAATACTTTGTACACCTTTTTGGGACATAACACTTGATGGTGATGACCTTTAAACTAAAGAGATATGACCAATACTTTACCCTTTTTGCTAATGATGACAACCACCATCATGACACAAAGACTTTCATAAATGGACTCTGATCAAATTTCTAGACTTAAGAGAAAATAAAAAAATGATTTATTTGACATGAAACATGAATTAAAACCTTAGAGGAGATGACCCTATGAATTAAACCTACAATCTTAAACAAATGACTCATACAAGAAGGATTGACCACATGACTAACAAAGACTAATGGTCTCCTTCTGAGACTGAACTAACAAATTTTAAAAAATTTGAAAAACCTTGACACCTGTACATCCTATGTGTTAACACCACCAACTAGAGTTGGAGGACTCGGCATATATTTTTTGCATGCACAAGCTTACAATCATTTTAGGTTAAAACAAATCATGCATGAGTCGACTTTCTAGCATTTCAACTTCGACCAAGGTTGACGAACTGGTTGGTTGGTGCTTCAACATGGTTGGTTGGTTGGTTATACCAACTCTCAAGCACTCGAATCACTTACACGCGTTCAACCAATCCACTTCAACATAAACCAATCCCTACTTTCAATGAAAATACCATTCATTAACAGATCATATCTCTCAAGTCGATAAAAAATTATGATGTGGACGAGCTAGTTTTTGGGTATTTAATACCTCTAGACTGGATAAACGTTCAACATCGAGAGGAACATGTAGCTTCCTGGCATAGACCCCCTTATTCCTCCTAGGGCTACACGACCTATTGCTCTAGGATCGTTCAATACTTTGAGTTGAATTATCTCTTTGGGACCCTTATGTCCTTAAATAAGTTTACACAGACCCCTTTTTCTCCTAGGCACAGATCCTGTGAGACCCACGGCTCCAAATAAGCCCCTGTTATTCACCACATGACCTCGCGCGATGACCTCGGGCCAATCCTCTTTGAGAATCCTCACTTCGGATATTTTGAGAGTGGCTTGCTCCCTTCTTCCCGATATCCAAATCAAAGAATTTATCTGGGACTCGATCTATGGTCCATGTCTCCCCCATAACCAACGTCTGTGATTTTCTTCAGGCTTCGATCTTCGGGAGTTCCTCCACACTGCTCTCCTCTTTCTTCTTTCTGAAGTACCTTTCCTTCGAAATACATGGAAACAATGGTCCAAATTCACTCCCCTCTTTGTGACTTCATGAATATTACCCTTTGATCCATGAAAATATTCAGAAGTTCTTTCTCCTGAACTCTCATATCTTTTGCCACCTTTCTCTTGACAATGGGCAGCCCCACTTCACTTCGAGATTTTGTGACTTCACTACCCCATTCTCTTGTGAACTTACAAAGAATTAAGACCAATGCACTTTACCTAGATCCAACACTTGTTGGTCCCTCGCACCCAAATCCAACGGTTGGGATCTGTTCCTCCTCGATGCATTTCCCCTGAGCTTGCACTTTCTCTCGAAATTGGGAAAATCATCTAAGTATCAAAGTTTCGGCCTTTGATATTCCTCTCGTGATCCCGAATACTGGGTCTCGACAGTGCTTTTTGTCCTGAGATTTGGAACTTGGAATGAGTCTTCTTTTGCACACTCCTTGCACTTGACTGTTCATACTTGGAGTCGACTCTCCTCCAAGTCTTATCCTGAAACAATTTCACCTATGTGCACTTGTTGGCCCTTGGTTATGTAAGTAAGATAATATCAAAGAAGAAAAGGCAAAATGCGAACTACATGGAAGACACAGTGACTATTATTGGGTTGAAGTGATAAAAAGAGAAGAAAATATGGAGCGAAGTAAGAGAAAGTAAGACATTGGAAAAATATATCAAGGATGAAATATCAGCAAGGAATATGGATCGTGGACAACTCAGCAAGTGGAAAAATCCATCGTTGGATTCTTTGGAACACTACGTGAGAAGGAAGGAAAGACAAGCTGGTGAAGACCTGAAAACGTAGGTCAAGTTGACCTAGGGTTTTAGAAACATAGGGTTTTGACACTTAGGTTTTAACCTAAAGGTGTCCGAGAACTATTGTAATGTATAGATAGAGGTCTAAAGTACCTGGGATGGGTTGATGTGTTGTTATCTTTGTGATTATGTGATAAAGTGAGGATTATTGTGATGAAGACCCCCTATCCCTCTTAAGGGCTACACGACCTCCCGGTCAGGATCTTCTGGTTCCAGAGCCGAAATGGCTCTTCTGGTTCTAAACTGGAACCCTTCGAACGAACACACAAGTCCCCGCAAATGCTCAGTTGGCTTTGCCAAGCACCAAGCGTGAGCTCCCACAGCACACGACCAAGAGCCGTGACCTTGCACTAAGCCAAAAAGGGCGCTTATCGTGGACCGTAATTTCACAAGTCAAGCGTCCTGTCCCTTTGTCCTTCTAATCCCCGGTCGCCGAAATGCTGAAATATCATGGACTGGGACTTCACAAGTCGAGCGTCCCATCCCTTTTTCCTTCGAACTCCCAGTTGCCGAAATGCTGAAATGTCCCAACACCTATTCCTTCAGGTTTTCACGTTTCGCAAAATCAGAATGCAAGGGATATCTCTGTTCTTTGGAATTCGCGGTTGCTGGAATGACAAAATTTCCCAGTGCCTATTTTTTTTGTTTTCACGTTTCACGAAATTTGGGTGCAAGGGATATCTCTGCTCCTTGGAATCCGTGGTTGCTGGAATTCTGAAATGTCCCAGCACATATTCTTTCAGGTTTTCGCGTTTCTTGAAATCTGGGTGCAAGGGATATCTCTGCTCCTTGGAATCCCTAGTTTTCAGAATGCCAAAATGTCTCAGCACCTATTCTTTCAGGTTTTCACGTTTCACGAAAACTGGGTGCAAGGGATATCTCTGCTCCTTGGAATCCCCGGTTGCAGAAATGCCNGGTTCAAGGGATATCTCTGCTCCTTGGAATCCCCAGTTGCCGAAATGTCGAAATATCCTAGCGCCTATTCTTTCGGGTTTTCGTGTTTCGCAAAATCTGGGTGTAAGGGATATCTCTGCTCCTTGGAATCTCTAGTTGCCAAAATGTTGAAATGTTGAAATGTCAAAATGCCTTGGTGTTCGATCAACGACTCGCAATAATCCCTGGGATCTACGGTCCACGTCTGACCTTGCTATTTTTCTATTTCACGATTCGGGGTTTTGGAAGACAAGGATATTTGTCCTTCCAACTCGCAGTACTCGAAATCGTGAAATGGACCAACGGTCCAGATCTATCAGAGATCGATAGTCACTATTCCTCCTAAGTTTTGGATGTCAAAAAGCCCTCGCCACTAACCTCCTCACAACTCCTCCTTATCCAACGGATTGCAAGGTTTCAGTGTTTCTCCTCAAGGACTCTCCACCTTCTATTCAAATCTTCGAGATCTCCCCTCCCGAATCTACACAGCATTAAAGCCTGCGCTTCTCCCTCAAATCGAATGGTCTGTGGGATCTTCCACCATGATCCAACGCTCGATGACATTCTTCCTCCTGAGCTTTTACTTACTTCAGAGTTAGAATATTTTCAAAGTCTTCGAAGACTCGGTCTTTGTTTCTTCCAGGGAATGAGTTCTTGGATCTCGATAACACTTTTCGGAGCGTTATCCCTCCTGAGCTTTGTCTGGTTCAGACTTCGATTTCCTGCGCACTCCTTGCGTTTGAGGGATTTCGATAACTCAGATCCACAGTATTTCTCATGGATAAATTTCTCCTGATCTCCTTACGTTCCTCTCTGGCTCGATGCACACCTTGCAGAGCTTCCAATGAAGAGAAACAAATGAAACTAGAAAAACTCACAGTTCCATCCACTTGTTCATGTAAACATAAATGACATGAAAATGCACACAGTCCACACACCATACATTTGGATCATTTTTCCATTCTACTATATTCACAAGTGCCCAATGGATACATAATACATTCAAAATTACAGTAACTCAAAAAATAAGATCTCCTGCTAACTCGCAGTTATCTCTTACAACTAATTTTTCTCTGTATCCCACTCTTCCTAACTAGGTGTACAAACTTCTACATAACTCAAAAATGTTTCTAGGGTTTCCCCTAGCTACTTGCCTACTCTAAAATTCATCCTACACTATCTTAGTTCAGTCACATTCTAGAGCCGAAGTGGAAATTCCTGCTCTGTTTACAATTTCAAAACTTGCCTCAAAGGGTAAAATTCGGCACTGGTTCAAGCGTGCCTCCAAAGGTGAATTCTAGTGCTGAGTGGAGGCAGATTTCGAAATCGGTTGTAACTGCCCACGTTGAAGTTTTGGAAGAACTCTCACGTTTTGAGTGGTCCTGCCTCTGTGTGTTTTCCAACAATGCTCCTGCATCATACTCCCCTTGACAAAAATTCATGGACTCCTGTCCATGAGCTCCTCTACTGACTTTCCCTGCTTCTGGATAGTAGCTTCATTTTCCCAACTGGCATCTTCGATTGGGTGTCCTTTCCATTTGACCAGATACTCAAAGTAGGTTTTCCTTCTAGTTTTCTTGCCAATCCTCTGATCAATAAGTTTCTCCATCTGTGGCTTTTTTGCTATAGGAATCTATTTCTCCCATTGAATTTTTCCTTGGGTTTTTGACCCTTTTGTGTCATCTTTCCTGTAAGGATACAGGTCTGAAACATTGAATATGGTCAAAATTCCCACACCATCTGGTATCTCAATCTCATAGGCGTTTGCATCAAACTTCCTCAAGATCTTACAGGGTCCTATCTTTTTCATCTTCAACTTGTTGTATGTTCCCCTAGGGAACCTTTCCTTCCTGAGATGTGATAAAACCTAATATCCTACTTCAAATTGAAGTTCCCTGTGATGCTTATCAACTCTATGCTTGTATTTCTGGTTAGAACTTTGTAATTGTTCTTTGATCCGACTATGGAGTCTCTGCATTTCAATAGCAAAATCCTCTGCTCCAACGCTTTTGATCTCTCCCTGTTCTAAGTCTCTCAACTCAGACACTCCCCTGGGTTTCATTCCATAGAGTATTTGGAATGGGATCCTTTCAGTGCTTCTATTTGGTGAGTCATTGTATGAAAATTGTTCTTGTGGCAGAATCTGATCCCACTAGTTATAATGTTCAGTAACCAGACTTCTCAATAAGTTCCCCAAACTTCTATTTACCACCTCAGTCTGCCCATCTGTCTGAGGGTGATAAGCTAAGCTGAATGAAAAATATGTCTCCATATTCTTCCACAACATCCTCCAAAAGTGACCAACAAATTTTGTGTCTCTGTCTGAGATAATGCTCCTGGGTAGACTGTGAAGTCTCACAACTTCTCTGAAAAACAGATTTGCAACATGTGTTGCATCACTGGTCTTCTAGCATGGGATGAAATGTGCCATCTTTGAAAACCTATCCAACACCACAAATATGGAATCAAATCCCCTTTGTGTTCTTGGCAATTCCAACATGAAATCCATCCTTATTGCATCCCAAGGCCTCTCTGTTATTGGCAATGGTTGATACAATCCAGTGTTCTCTCTTTTCCCCTTTGCATGTTGGAAGATCCTACATCTGTTCACAAATTTTATCACCTCTTTTCTCATACCTGGCCAATAGTATGAACTTCTCAACTATGCAAACGTTTTATCATGGCCGAAATGTCCAGCCAATCCTCCACTATGCTTCTCCTTCATAAGATTGTCCCTCATTGAGCATCTTGGTATGCACAATTGATTTCCTATGAACAAAAATCCTTCCTGAACCATATACTCTGTCCACTGAATTCTATCTCTCGGTAAAGGGATTGTACATGCTTCATAGGCCTCCTTGAAATCTGTATCATCACAATACATATCCTTAAGGTGTTCAAACCCCAAGGTCTCCACCTGGAATTCTTGCAGAATTAAACATCTCCTTCTTAACGCATCAACAACTTTGTTAGCATTCCCAGCAATATGTTTTATGAAAAAAGTAAAAATTTTCATAAATTCAACCCATTTTGCATGCCTCTGATTCAGTTTTTCTTGTCAGGTTATGAATTGTAAAGCTTGGTTATCACTGTACAAGACAAACTCTTGCGGGACAAGATAATGCCTCCATTTCTTCAATGCTTGAATTATGACATAGAACTCCTTGTCATATGTGGAGTATTTCCTCTTAGTCTCATTCAACTTCTCGCTGAAATAGGCAATAGGTCTATTATCCTGACTCAAAACTGCTCCTATTGCAACTCCACTTGCATCACATCTTACCTGAAATGTCTTCCCAAAATTCGGCAAGATCAGAATTGGTCATTCTGTTATCTTCTCCTTCAATATATTGAAGCTCCTTTCGGCCTCCTCTGTCCATTTAAAAGACTTGAGTTTCTTCTTTACTATATCCATCATGGGTGCACAAATTCCACTGAAGTCTCTAATGAACTTTCTGTAGAAACTTGCTAAACCATGAAAGCTCCTTACTTCGAACATGCTCCTTGGTGATGGCCATTCTCTGATTGCTTTCACCTTCTGTGGATCCATCTTCAGTTCATTTGAAGAGATCACAAAACCCAAGTAAATGAGCTCTATCTTAATAAAAGAGGACTTCTTCATATTGATCAACAACTTCTCCTACGTTAGCCTCCTCATTACTAGCGTTAGGTGCCTCAAATTCTCCTCTTTAGTCTTGCTAAAAATCAGTATATCGTCCATATATACAACCAAGAACTTACCAATGAAATCTTTTAGAATTTCATTCATCAACCTCATAAAAGTGCTCGGGGCATCCGTTAATCCAAATGGCATAACCAACCACTCATACAGACCTTCATCCATCTTAAAGGCTATTTTCCATTCATCACCTTCTCTCATCCTGATCTGGTGATATCCACTTTTCAGATCTATCTTAGAAAAGAAATTTGTTCCACTTAAGCAATCCATTAAGTCATCCATTCTCAGTAAACGAAATTTGTACCTAATGGTGATCTTGTTGATGGCTCTCGAGTCTGTGCACATTCTCCATCCTCCATATTTCTTTGGGCTTAACACAGTTGGTACTGCGCATGGGCTCAAACTTTCTCTGACTAAACCCTTATCCAACAACTCTTGGACTTGGTTCCTCACCTCCTCATTCTCTCGAGGTGTTAATTTGTACACTTTTTTGTTTGGCAAGCTTTCTCTTGGTATCAAGTCGATATGATGACTAATACTCCTGATGGGCGGAAATGAGTTTGGTAGCTCATCCACCACTATATCAACAAAATTATCCAATAGCTCCTAAACTTCTTCAGGTAAATCATCCACTGATGTACTCGTAAGGATGACTCAGGGCTTCCTCACCATAACGAACTGCATCTCTTGTTCTTCCTTGACTTCTTTCAGGAGTTCCTTCCCACTCATGAGAAGTATTCTTGTGTTGGCTTCTTCTTTCGCTCTCTTCTCCTCCATTGGAAGCAACATATGCGTCCTACCATTCTTCTCCAATGTATATGTATTCTTCCTTCCATTGTGAATGACATTTCTATCAAACTGCCATGGTCTTCCCAACAAAATGTGGCATATGTCCATGGGAATTACATCACATGGGATTTCATATTTATATCCTCCTATTTTAATTTCAAGCAGGAAATGTTTAGTGATGATTACCTGGTGTCCTTTTTGTAGCCATGAGACTTTGTATGGCCTTGGATGTGTAGTTTTCTTCAGCTCCAATTTATCCACCATCTATGTGGATACTAGGTTGTCAGTACTCCCACTGTCAATGATCACCTTGCATATTGTATCCTTAGTCTTGCAAGCTGTCCTGAAGAGATTGTTTCTCTGTACTGGCTTTTCAATTTCTGCCTCTGGTTTTAAGAGAACTTTTCTCAACATCAGGGATGCTCCATCCTCTGCTCCTTATGCTTCAACATCTCTTTGTCATGCTTCTGAAATGTGAGCTTCTCCTCCTTCCTTCTTTTTCTCAGGGCATTCCCAAGACATGTGTCATGTCTTTCCACAGGCATAACATCTTACTCCTCCTCTGCCTCTTCCTCTAGAAGAGTTTCTTCCACCATTATGTCTTCCTCGTGAACTCCCTCCTTGTTTTGAGTGATTGTGTGGTTTCTCAGCCTCATACTTAGACTGATGTGATCTGTCATGGTTAAATACCTTGCTTTTCCTTGGGACTGAGCCTTTACCTCTTCCTCGCTGGTTCTGTTTTCTGGCCAGCTTCTCCTCTACCTTCTCCACAGTTCTTACTGACATCATGCTAAGATTGTCCTAGATTTCATATCTCAATCCATTTATATATCTGGTGACTCTTTATTCGTCTCTCTCCCTTTGTCCAGTTCTCATGTTCAGTCAATAGAACTCCTCGGTGTACTCCTTGACTGTCATCCCTTTCTGTCTCAGGTTCTGTAGCTTCCTGAAAAGATTGATCTGGTAGTCTTTGGGTATGAACTTAGCCTTCAATTTGGCTACCATCCTGTCCCAACTCTTTATCCTCTGTTTTCCTTTACTTCTCCTCTCAGCCTGCAGTTCATCCCATCACAGTGTTGCATGCCCTTTTAGCCTGGTGACTGCCTGCTTCACCTTCTTCTCCTCATCAACATCTTCATAGTCGAAGTGTTTGTCCATGGAACTTATCCAATCCAATAGTTATTCATCATCTAGATTTCCCTCATACATGGGGACCTCTATCTTAGCTCTACCTCCCAATCTGGAAACTATTCTCAACAAATGTTCTTCTGCATCATCCTCTCCTGCAACTTCTTCAACCTCAACCTCTTCACTTTCTGCATCACTGACATCCCCAATGTCAGGTGCTCTTCTCTGTGTTGCTTCCATTGTTTCCAATCGGGCACGAAGTTCTCTCATCTCCCTCTTTACAGCATAGTTGGCTAAAGGCAGCTCTCGTCTTCTTGGAGACATTATGTCAACTATCTGTCACACACAGAGTACAACTCCGAGTTCTATGTCTCCTTCTTTTCCTCCTTCACCTGAAGTCTACAGACGAAAAACTTATTCTCTGATACAACCTAATGCAGACCCCCTATCCCTCTTAAGGGTTGTGTGACCTCCCGGTCAGGATCTTCTGGTTTGGGAAACGAAATGGCTCTTCTGGTTCTAATATGGAACCCTTTGAATGAACACACAGGTCCCCAAAAATGCTCAATTGGATTTTCCAAGCGCCAAGCATAAGCTCCCACAACACACGACCAAGAGCCGTGACCTTGCGCTAAGCCAAAAAGGGGGCTTGTTGTGGACCAAAAATTCACAAGTCAAGTGTCCCATCCCTTTCTCCTTCGAATCCCCGATCGCCAAAATGCTGAAATATCATGGACTGGGACTTCACAAGTTGAGCGTCCTGTCCCTTCGTCCTTCGAACTCCCAGTTGCCGAAATGCAGAAATGTCCCAGCACCTATTCCTTCGGTTTTTCGTGTTTCGTGAAATCATAATGCAAGGGATATCTCTGTTCTTTGGAATCCACATTTGTCAAAATGCCAAAATGTCCCAGTGCCTATTATTTCAGTTTTTGTGTTTCACGAAATTTGGGTGCAAGGGATATCTCTGCTCCTTGGAATCCTCGGTTGTCGGAATGTCGAAATGTCCCAGTGCCTACTCTTTCAGGTTTTTGCGTTTCGCGAAATCTGGGTGCAAGGGATATCTCTTCTCCTTGGAATCTTTGGTTGTTGGAATGTCGAAATGTCTCAGCGCCTATTCTTTCGGGTTTTCACATTTCACGAAATCTGGGTGCAAGGGATATCTCTGCTCCTTGGAATCCCCGGTTATCGGAATGCCGAAATGTCCCAACACCTATTCTTTCGGGTTTTCATGTTTCATGAAATCTAGGTGCAAGGGATATCTTTTCTCCTTGGAATCCCTGGTTGCCAGAATGCCGAAATGTCCCAGCGCCTATTCTTTCGGGTTTTCGCGTTTCGTGAAATCTGGGTTCAAGGGATATCTCTGCTCCTTGGAATCCTTGGTTGTTGAAATGCCGAAATGCCGAAATGCCTTGGTGTTCGATCAATGGATCACAATAATCTTTGGGATCTACGGTCCACATATGACCTTTCTATTTCTCTATTTCGTGATTCGAGGTTTTGGGAGACAAGGATCTTTGTCCTTCCAACTCGCGGTACTCGAAATTGTGAAATGGACCAACGGTCCAGATCTATCAAAGATCGATGGTCACTATTCCTCCTGAGTTTTGGATGTCAAAAATCCCTCGCCACTAACCTCCTCACAACTCCTCCTTATCCAACGACTTGCAAGGTTTTGGCGTTTGTCCTCAAGGACTCTCCATCGTCTATTCAGATCTTCGAGATCTCCCCTCCTGAATCTACACAGCGTTAAATCCTGCGCTTCTCCCTCAAATCGGATGGTCTGCGGGATCTTCCACTACGATCCAACGCTCGACGACGTTCTTCCTCCTGAGATTTTACTCACTTATGACTTAGAATATTTTCTAAGTATTTGAAGACTCGGTCTTCGGTTCTTCCAGGGAATGAGTTCCTGGATATTGATAACACTTTTTGGAGCATTATCCCTCCTGAGCTTTGTCTCATTCAGACTTCGATTTCTCGCACACTCCTTGCATTTGAGGGATTTTGATAACTCATATCCACGGTATTTCTTGCAGAGAAATTTCTCCTAATCTCCTTACATTCCTCTCTGGCTCGATGCACACCTTGCAGAGCTTCCAATGAAGAGAAACAATTGAAACTGGAAAAATTCACAGTTCCATCCACTTGTTCATGTAAACATAAATGATAGGAAAATGCACACAATCCACACACCATACATTTGGATCAATATTCCATTCTTCTATATTCACAAGTGCCCAATGGCTACATAATACATTCAAAATTACAGTAACTCAAAAACTGAGATCTTCTGCTAACTCATTGTTCTCTCTTACAACTAATTTTTCTCTGTATCCCGCTCTCCCTAACTAGGTGTACAAACTTCTACATAACTCAAAAATGTTTCTAGGGTTTCCCCTGGCTACTTGCCTACTCTAAAATCCATCCTACGCTATCTTAGTTCAGTCGCATTCCAGAGCCAAAGTGGAAACTTCTGCTCTGTTTACAATTTCAAAACTTGACTCAAAGGGTAAAATTTGGCACCGGTTCAAGCGTGCCTCCAAAGGTGAATTCCGATGCTGAGTGGAGGCAGATTCTGAAATCAGTTGTAACTGCCCACGTTGAAGTTCTGGAAGAACTCTCTTGTGTTGAGTGGTCCCGCCTCTGTGTGTTTTCCAATGATGCTCATGCATCATATTGTGTGAGAGAGAGAAGAGCTAAGTGTAAGAGCCTTATGGTATTGTAATATCTTTAGCTAGGTGAAAATATCAACCCTACAAGTGGGTGCGCAGGTGTTACACATTATTTTCGTCATCCCTATGATCGTTAATGATGTAAACCTGTCTATTTCCTTTAGAGGGGTCACAGTGGCCTGAGTTCCTGAAGAGAGAAGGAAGAAGAACTTTTCCTGAGAAAAGAAGTTGCATTTTCCTATGTAAAAACCTTATAAAGAGAAATTTCCGCAGGTTGCTATATAGCCAGGGTGCGGAAATGACCAATTTCCGCAGGTTGCTATATAGCCAGGATGCGGACTTTCCGCAGGTTGCTATATAGGCAGGGTGCGGAAACGACCACTTTCCGCAGGTTGCTATATAGCCAGGGTGCGGAAATTCCAGCACGTGTGGAAAAACGTACGGTTTCTCGAA
>ML796451.1:301663-352188 GCA_009831015.1 Picea engelmannii
TATGTTACTTATTCTTGCCTCTTAGTAAATTCAATATTTAAAACTTAAGGAAAGCGTCCTATTCTGTCATGTTTTGTTCTAGATCCAGGTGGATCTAGGGAGATCGGTTTGTGTCCGCACTTACGGATTTATCCTAAAACAACAGGGAAGGGAGAAAGAGGGAGAAAAAGAGAAGATCTGCTAGCTAAGAGCGCATATCAGAACTATATGATTCCATCTTAATATATTATAAAGCATAGTTCTGTGAACGTAGCCCTAGAGAGAGGGTGAACCACATATATCTTGTGTCACGTGTGATTGATGCTCTGTTCTTTGTCATTTGAGATGTTGCTATTAGGATAATGTGTTAGATCTGAGATATAACTTGCACAATAGTTTGTACGAAGATAAAGAATACTATATTGTTGTGTGTTGGTTGTTGTGAATCCACTTTTCATTCCTTCTAGTTGTATACATATATGCACTGCAACCCCCTCATGGCTACTTCGGGTGAGAATGCATCTAACTCACAGGTGTTGTTGAAAGGGCCAGCAGTTAGGGATTATTGGTGTGCTCTTGGAGATGAACCCTAGGTCTTCCCTTGTTCCAACAAATGGTTCCGTTGTCGGGACAGGAATGTTCTTGAGGGAATGCCAAGGTGGTTTCCATCGAAGACAGATATTCATAAGTGGATAGAAGACCAAGAAAAGGACTTCGTTGAAGCCCAAAATAATAACCCTAATCTTAGTACAGAGGATTGGTTGAAGAGATATATCTTTACTAATATACGCAAAATTTTCTTTGGAGGAATCCATCAAGAGATATACGAGTGGTTAGCTTGGATTGTAGATACCCAATTTGAGATCTGATCTAGGCCACCTGTGGTTTGGACGATGACGCTGATCAAGAATGTCAAGAGAGTTGATAACACCATGTCAAGATTAGTAGATCACTGTTTTGATAGCACCATTGGAAAGTATATCACCGAGTTTTCTGTTGATAGAGTAGAGTCATATAGCCAAGCTGAGAGGTATTTCTTTAAGGGACCCAGAGGAAAATTTTTACATTTTCTGAAGTTGAGGATCAAGATGCTACTGCATGGGAAGAGCATCTTGAAGATACAGTAGTTGGTCGGATTTGAAAAATCTAATGTTCAAGAATTCAGATAGCGACATCGACACAAAGGCTGGACATATGCCCAATGGAAGAGCATTAAGAGAAGTTCATCTTGCGAACACGTTTAAGAAAAACTATGGGGATGAGGGTTTCTACAGTGGAGAAGAGGCAGATCTGACAGACGAAGAGAATTCAGAACCCGTTAGGGAAGAGGAAAAGGAAGTTGAAGAACCTAGTTGGGAAGAGACAACAACTTTAGGAACTGTGTAGACCATTGAAGTAAGTACTATCACTTCCCCTGTTGTTTCAGCAACACTAAAAAATCATAATAGTTAGAGTTTCCAGAGTCCTTAGAGTACTATTACTAGTAGTTCAACATATACTCAAACAGGAAACCTAGGAAACTCTATGGCAGATGAGATGAGGCTCCCTATCTTCATAGGATATGGATCTTAAGATCATGATAAGCAGTGGTTCATATGTGAATCCATATGGAGTATTAAGAATGTCACTGACGAAGATGTTAAAAGAGATCAGTTTAGTACCACCCTAAGAGATCGTGCACTGAGCTAGTACATGAAGCTTGTCCAAGGACTTGCACAGCCTAAGACATTGAGTGAGATTAAGAATGCATTGATTGCAAAGTTCAAGAAACCCAAGTCCGAGTCACAATATGTTACATATTTGAAAGAGATTAAACAGAAAGTAGATAAACCTATTTGGGAATTTGATCAAAGGTTCAAGACCCTAACAGTCCGGTTGACTTTTCAGATTCTAGATGAACAAAACAAAGAATGGTTCATTGTTTCCCTCTTACCACACATCAGAGTTCCTCTGATGCAAAAGAATATTTCTCCACAGGCTAAGGCAATGGAGATCTCCATGAAGCTAGAATCAGTCCCTATGGGAGAATCCAGTTCAGGTATGAATCAAATCTTGAGTCAGCTAACTAGTTTGTCTCTATAGGTCGAAGATATGAAGAAAGACAAGGGAAAAGATAAAAGAGAAGACATATGGTTTGTCAGATGCAGATCAAAAGGCCATGACAAGGAACACTGTTCCCTATTCCATGAATACTTGGCCTTTGGAGCTCCGAGCCCCTTGAAACAAGTTACCCTACCTTGGTGCAAGGTATGCATAAATAGACATCACCCTGGTGAGTGCTACTACATGAACAAATACGTTTTGACACCCACAAATTTGTACTTCACATTTTGAAATTCTGTAGGACATGATGATAGGTATTTTAGGGCTTACGATCTCATGCATGAAAGGTCAAGGGATATATACAATATTCAAGGTGAAGTACAACAAGAAGGAAACCCTACGCAATATAACTCTCCTGGGAGAGGAAACTTCAACCCTCATGGTGGATACAGAGGAAGAGTAAGAGGAGGAAGTATAGGTCAAGGTCGAGGATAGATAATTTGTTATAACTATGCACAACCAGGACACTTGGCAAGGGACTGTCAGAACCCTTGTATGAATTGAAGCTTTTGCAACTCTTTCGAGCATGTTATCGAGGAATGTCCAGCATTGCCGACTAAACTTCAAGAGAAACGGGGACCTCAGAAAAACCCGCAGATACAATTGATCAAAGTAGAACCTCTCTGAGAAGACCCTAGAGTCACTATTATCACTATAGGAGGCGTTGTTACAGGAGAAGAAAAAATGACCCAAGGAAAGACTACATAAGAATTAGGAGCCAAGAACGTTGCAGAAAAGACACAAAGTTTTGATGCAAAGAAAGAAAAACAAATGTTCAAGGAGGAAAGAAGAGAATTTAGGGGAGACCAAGGCTATTCATCGAAGACATGACCAAAATTAAGAGAATTTGGAATGCCTCTGGCATTCAATCAGTCTGCTTTTCCTGGAGATGGAAAAGAAGCAAGTAAACTTGTCAGTTTCTTGTATATGTTTATAGATTTGATTAAAGATGAGAAAGCTATACAAGAACTGAAAAATTTGGTCAGACAGTATGAGATAGGAAGGGTATATCCTTTACTTAATAAATAAGTACATCAACTGTCCAAGAAGATAAGGAAAAATAAGGAATTACACTTGAATTCTCAAATTGGAGGGTATGATATAGACTATGTGGTCCTCGACTTAGGGTCGGAGGTCAATGTCATGACGAAGAAAACTTGGGCACTGATGGAAAAACCTAAGTTGATCTATTCCCCTATCCGAATTAGGATGGCTAATAAGCATGCAATAAGCCCCTTTGGTAGATTGGAACATGTCCTTGTGTACATCGACGGAGTAAGGAGGTTTGTAGACTTTGAGGTAATTGAGATAGTTGATGATGGTTGTCCTTACCATGTGCTGTTAGGAATTGATTGGGATTTCAATAATTCCACCGTGGTTTATTTAAAGAAAAGATGAATGACGTTTGAAGGAGATGGCATTAGGGTCATTATGCCTTTATATCTAGATGAAGGTCAGCCATACATAGATCCCATCAGAGAAGAAGACCACGCATATGAACTGGAAAACATATACAAACTAACTGCCAAACAATAGGATTACATTAATCCTACAACAGATGGGAACTTAAGTTGGCGAAGTGACAATGCGTGTTCATCATATTCAAAAGAAGCACTAGAAAATTGGCAGAACAAAATTTATGAAGTATCTACCAGGAGATGTGCTAGACTAACCAAAGAAGTAGGTTGGATCGACACAATAATAAGTAACTTACCCACCTTTGATGGTCTGAATCCTTTAGAAGCCTTCTTATCAAACTTTGAAGAAAGTGTACCAACGCAAAAAATATTGTTGGCAATGGATGAGGCCATGAAATCAACACCAGCAAGATGGTGGGGGACACAAAAAGACAACATTATAGACTGGGTACAGTTTCGTACTTTGATGACAACGCGGTTCTCAGCACAAGTATATGGTTGTGAAGTTAGGTACACAGGTCAAAGCTTCCCAAAGGACCATGTGTGAAGCTGTGAGGAAGCCTGGAGAAATATTCCTCAAGAGCAGTGGGTGCACAAATTCATTAACACACTGGACACCATCCCTATCAACTGGTATCTTCAAGCATAACTGCGCCTCATCACTATAGATTGGAAAGGTATGACCCAAAATTTTGTAACTACCTTCTTATTTGAAAGCCAATATCCTTTAGTAGACCAAGAATTACAGATTGTAAGACATAAAGTGTTTGAGGAGGCATCTAGCCTCCCTTTAGAACAAGAAGAGGACGAATGGACTTCGCCTCTCCAGAAACTGCAAGGTTGTTACAACATCAATGCTGATGAAGACGATGATCCTAGGAAAGTGAAAATTGTACAAATAGAATGCCAAATAGACATAGAAGTACCAGGAGTTGAGCTACCATTTATTGCACAGCTGATCAAGATCAAGAAAGTTAATATTGGAACAGAGAAAATGCCAAATCTTGCAAATGTTGGAGATTATTGGGATTTTTCCACTATTGACAAGATTACAGAATTACAACATAAATATCAAGATTTGTTTCCAACCAATTTCACTGATATGAAGGGCATTAAAGGGCCTATGGGAGAGATGAGGATCCCTTTGAAGCCAAATTAAATACCAGTCAAATAGAGACCCTATATATTGAACCCTAAATATATTAGAAAGTGAAGATTTAGCTCAACAAAATGTTGGAAGCAGGGATCATAGAACCTGTGGTTGAATCAGAATGGATAATCCCTATGGTGGTACAAGACAAGAAGACAGGATAGATCAGGATCTGCGTAGATCTCAGGAAGTTGAACGATGCTTGTTTTCATGACCCATTCTGTACGCCATTCATTGACGAAGTATTAGATAATGTAGGAGGTCAGGAAGTATATTCTTTACAGATGGATTCTCAGGATACCATTAGATCCATATTTCCAAGGAAGATCACCATAAGACCACATTTGCAATAGAATGGATATCCTACTAGTATACAGTGATGTCGTTTGGATTGAAGAATTCCCCATCCATCTTTTCCAGGGTGGTGGTCGAAGAATTCAAGGAGTTTGGAACATGGAGAAGAGCCTACTAGTCTGGAGGATACATTGTCAGATGCAAAGTTGTTAGGCATTATAAATATTTATGATCACTTCACAAAAATAGTCCAGTTCTTGTCAACATGAATGGCACCTAGTGAGTATACAATAACCCAGAAGAAATAGCTAGTAGTGCGCTCTGTAGACTTTTCATTTATAGCTAGACAACTATACAAAATGGGACCTGATGAGATATTGATGAGGTGTGTTATGGAAGCAGAGAAACCGATGATCCTCTTTGAAGCTCATGAAGGCATCGTAGGAGGACACTATGTAAGAAAATCAACTATGCAAAAGGTTATTAGATCTGGACTTTGGTGGCGTATCTCACATAGAGATGCCAAGGACTATTACAGAGCCTATGATGTATGCCAAAGAGTTGGGAAACCGTCTAGAAGAGATGAAATTTTTTTGGCGCCATAGCTGACCCTACAAGCATTTGAGAAATGGGCCATTGAATTTGTAGGGCCTATAAACCCACTAGGAAAGCACACAGGAGAAAGGTACATAATTACTGCGATAGAGCGCTTGAATAGATGGGCTGAAGCAAGAGTAGTCAAGGACTATAATGCAACTATAGTTGCACGCTTCATATTTGATGACATCATAACCAATTTTGGATTCCCAAAGATCCTTATGAGTGATCAAGGCACACATTTCATTATCTTTGGATGCCCAAAGATAAATAATACTAGATTGTTGTGTGTTGGTTTCTATGAATCCACTTTGCATTCCTTCTCATTGTATACATCTCTGTCCTACAACCCCATCATAGCTACGTCAGGTGAGACTACATCTAACTCACATGTGTTTCCGAAAGGGCTAGTAGTTGGGGCTTGTTGGTGCGCTGTTGGAGCTGAACCCTAGGTCTGTCCTTTTTCCAAAAACACTAGTTGCACTTGACTAGCCTTCAGATGACTTCTAAATTAGAAAATGTTCTAGTAATCTTTCGGCACATTCTGTGTGCTTGCTTGATGCACTCCTTGCATAGATTCTCCCTCATAATGTTTAGTAACTCTAGGATTCCCTCAAATTCTCCAACACTTCAAAACGTGTTGGTTCTGTGCACTTCTTGCACCTGCTCAATGCCCTCCTGATAGAGTTCTATAGAGTATTCAACAACTTTGTGCTACGCTCACTCCTATGCACACTTTCCTCCAAGGTATTCAACAACCTTGAGGTTCCCATTGAGTCTGTGAATTATCATGATGTTCCCTCCTAGTACATTCTCCTCTGAAATTGAAGAAGAATCCAGCTATGCACTCCTTGCATTGTCTCAAAGAATTTCTACGCTCTATCATGAAATCCTTGTCCTTAGCCTAAATAACCCATAACAACTCGGAAAACTCTAAAAAAGATAGTAAATTATATCCTTATCCTATAGATGGAAACCTATCATACATCTACAACATACATGAATGCATAAACACACAAACAACACTCGTAAAAATTTCATCCCACATGAATTTATAAACAGTGAAATCTGTTCTTTTGTATTAATCTCATAATGTCAATTACAATATGCGAGCTCAGACTGCAACTACGTCTCAGCTCTTATCTCCTCTCTTTGGCTTACAATGTTTTTCAATCAATATTCAACAACCTCTAATGGGCATATGTTACAAGGATTTATACAAGAGGGGTTCGACGAGCTTTCCCTCCAAGCTACAGTAGTGGTGTCTAATCACCATCAACATGCCTATCTATTGAGGCATATTACAATGAGTGGAAATCTAGTCTGAATCAAATCTAGATCCTTCCTACCGTTAGCCACTTAAGGAGAACCTATCCACAACCTGTGCAAAGGAATGATTTGGCTCTTCCATCCTGGCATTATTTAATTTCTTTAATTTCATTTAACATTTGAGGGAAAAATGAGAGGGATGGGGCCTCTCCCCTCCTTGAATTCACACCAATGTGATATATAGTTGGCGCATGCTGAGGTGGAGTGATGCTCCTGCATCATACTCCACTACTGTGAAAACTTCATGAGCTCCTTATCATGATATTCCCAGCTCTGTTGAAATCCTCCTGGATCCCAAACTTTCCCCTTGAGCTATACTCCTTCTCCTCTACTTTCCTCCTACTACTGCATCCTTGCTACTCATGCAGGTCTTCCTCTATTCACCTTCTTCTTCTTGACAACTTATTTTTATGACTTCATCATCAGCATCCTTATCTCCTCTATGATCTCTTCCGGCTACATTAATGGCTACCTTTCCTTATGCAGTCTGCTCGACTGCAAATCCTCTTCATCAATGAGTAGATAAACCTGATCCCCCATGCTACCTTCATCTCCTATGGCGTTGGATGGCCACTCTGCTGTAGAATCTGATTTTGCAGGCCCATCACTGAGTTTCTACTCAGATATCTCTTTTGACAGACTATCTTATGCCATGTCCGCTTATGTTGGTTCCACTCGAGATTCCTCCAGCTACTCCTCATGCTGGCACGTTTCCTCTGGCTTGGCTATCTCCTAGAAGCCATATTCTAGTTCTAGATTGTCCAATCAATCCTCCATCATCTTCAAATCTGTCTTCCACTGAATGAGAAACTCAACTGTGTGCTCCTCTTCTGATGGGGCAGACTTCAATATATGATCCTTCTCCTCCCTGATAGTCACAACTGGTTGTCCTTCTGTTGTCACATATGCAACATATATGCTAACCTCTCCTTGGCTACTTGGTAGGAATATTTCGATTCCTCCAATGATCAGAATACTCCTCTAATCCTTCTCCTCAGTGACGAAAGTATTTAACTTATCATCATATTCATTCATATGGTTTGTAACTCCACATGAATCTTCATATGGATGAGGCCTTTCTTCCACCTCTTTTCCATCTTTCAGCATCCCTTGCTGACATCAAATCTCAGTTGAGCTCATCTCTTCTCCATTTCCCACTTGGAAAATTGGGGTTTCTCCTCTACCCTCTTGGAATTTTATGAGATCGAATGATATCTTCTCACTGCCCACATGGAATCCTAAGAGATCTATGCCAGATATCTTTCCCTCATCACTGAGATTTTCAACATGCCTCAACCACCTTTTTAACACCCGTTGTTGCCTTATGGAAAACAAATTCTGAAAAATCCACCTGGCTTTCCTTTTCAGAGGCCATTCATACCTCCAGCATACCTTTTCCTCATGCTACATCTTCGATTCTATATTTTCCATTTCTGCTCAGATTTCACTGTGCTCCTTGTTAATTTCTGCTTTCCTCTTCTACGGGCATTCTTCTCTTTGACCGCACTTACAAACTTTAGTAGCCATATTTATTTCTTCACCTTTAGCCCACCTAGCTGTCTACCATCTTCTACACACCTTGTAACAACCTCAACAGAGCATCACACTCTGTCTCCCTTCACCTACTGTCTACAGATGAATTCAAGCCTGACTCCACTTGATGTAGTCAGATTGTCTCCTTTGTCTACAAAAATCAATTATGTGGCTCTGATACCACTTTTATGGTGTCAGAGTATCTCCTTTGTCTACTCTCTACTACCTAAAAAACAATTCAAGATATGATACCACTCTGGATCAAACCCTCTTCTTCTTCACGGGGTTGTGCAGCCTCTCGGTCTAGGATCGTTCAATAATTTGAGTTGAATTATTTCTTTGGGACCCTGCTGGCCCCAAATAAATTTACAGAGGCCCATTTTCTCCTAGGCGTAGATCCTGTGAGACTCGTGGCTCTGAATAATCCCCTATTCTTCTCCACATGACCTCGAGATATGACCTCCGGCCAGTCCTCTTTGCGACTGCGCACTTCAGAGATTTTGTGAGTGGATTGCCCCTTCTTCCCGATCTCCAAATTGGAGAATTTATCTAGGACCTGATCTATGGTCCACGTCTCCCCCACAACCAACAGCTATGATCTTCTTAGAATGCCATACTTCAGAAGTTCCTCCACACTGCTCTCGTATTTCTTCTTTCCGTAGTATGTTTTCTCCTAAATAAGTCGATCTCCTCCACATTTCCTTCTAGATCCAACAATCCAGATTCACTTCACTCTTCACGACTTCGCAAAGATTACCCTTTTCTCCATGCAAATATTTTGAAGTTGTTTCTCGTGAACTCTCGGATATTTCGCCACCTATATCTTGACGATGGGCGACCCCGCTTCACTTCAAGACTTTGGGACTTCACTACCCCATTCTCCTGTGCACTGACAAATAATTAAGACCCATGCACTTTACCTAGATCCAAAATTTATTGGTCCTTCACACCCAGATCCAATGACTGGGATCTGTTCCTCCTTAGAGCGTTCCCCCTAATCTTTCACTTTCTCCCAAATTTTGGAAAATCATCTAAGTATCAAATTTGTGGCCTTTGATATTCCTCCTACAATCCCAACTACTTGGTCTCGATAGTGTTTTTCCTCCTGATCTTTGGGACTTGGAATGATTCCTCTTCTGCGCAGTCATTGCACTTGAATGTGTAGACTTTCACTCAACTCTCCTCCGAGTCTTATCTCGAAAAAAGTTCACCTCTTTTCATTCCTTTCACTTGACTGGCCTTCAGACGACTTCTAACTTAGAATATGTCCCAACAATATTTCAGCACACTCCTTGTGCTTGCTCAATGCACTCCTTGCAGATCTTCTCCCTCATAGTGTTAAGTAACTATGGGTTTCCCTCAAATTCTCCAACACTTCAAAACGTGTTGGTTCTGTGCACTCCTCGCACCTGATCAATGCCCTCCTGGAAGATTTCTACAAAGTATTCAACAACTCTTTGCTACACTCACTCCTACATAGAATTTCTTCCAAGGTATTCAACAACCTTGAGGTTCCACTTGAGTCTGTGAATTATCCTAGTGTTCCCTCCTAGAATGTTCTCCTCTGAACTAGAAGCATAATCCAACTATGCACTCCTTGCATTGGCTCACATCATTTCTATGCTTTGTCGCACACTCCTTGCGCTTAGCCTAAAGAATCCATAATAAATCGACAAACTCTCAAACAGATAGTGAATTCTATCTTTATCCTGTAGATGGAAAACTATCATACATATACAACATACATGAATTCATAGGCACACAAACAAAATTTATAAAATGTTCATCCCACAGGAATTTATAAACAGTGAAATATGTTCTTTTTTATTAATCTCAGAATGTCAATTACAATATGTGAGGTCGGACTGCAACTGAGTCCCAGATCTTATCTCCTCTCTTTGGCTTACAATGTTTTTCAATCAATATTCAACAGCCTCTATTGGGAATATGTTACAAGGATTTATAAAAGAGGGGCTCGAGGAGATTTCCCTCCAAGATACACTAGTGGTGTCTAATCATCATCAAAATGCCTATCTATTGAGGCAGATTTCAATGAGTGGAAATCTAGTACGAATCGGATCTAGATCCTTCCTACCGTCAACCACATAAGGAAACCCTATCCACAGCCTGTGAGAAGACATGATTTGGAACTTCCATCCTAAAAACATTTAATTTTTTTAGTTACATTTAAAATTTGAGGGAAAAATGAGAGATTTGACGCCTCTCCCCTCCTTGAATGCGCACCAATGTGCTAGATAGTTGGCACGTGATGAGGTGGAGAGATGTTCCTGCATCACTACCTCGAGGTCTCATGCTTCTCAAGCACCATTAGGATTTAGAGGTCCATCATTCTCCCTTTTATTATGTTGATCTCTATTAGCATCAACTGCTTTGGAAACTTCTATTGATAGCCTTACATCGATTTGCAAAGTATCCTATCATTTCATTCATTTGGCCATAAAAACATTTTGATAGGGGGATCATGAAAATCCACTTCCAAAATCGACATGAAAAAAAAAATCTTACTTTATTATAGATTATCATGTATACTAATGTCTAATAACATATGTTTTATGACTATTAGGGCCTAAGAGGTCCCCTCAACACAAACCATTGTGGTCTGAAATATTTGTTTGGACAAACAATTCTAAATCCAAGACAAATTAGATGGTTGGAATTCCTCAATGAATATGACTTTGATATAAAGAATATCAAAGGAAAGGAAAACAAGTTAGTTGATGCACTCAACAAGAGGGTGCATGAAATTCATGCTATAGCCATTATCATGTACAAATTGGATCTAAAAGAAAACAAATTAGAAGTTGGGAAATCAAATCAACATTATATGGAGACAACAGAAATATTATAGCAAGTTAATTTTCAGCAGAAAATTAAAGATTATGAGTTGAGAGGGGATGGAATCCTCATGTGTAGGGGCAACATATATGTGCCTAAATATTAGTAGTTGAAAAATATGGTTCTAAGAGAGATGCGTAATGTGGCTTATGTTGGGCACGCAGTTTACCAGAAAACCATTGCAATTGTAAAGAGACAATATTTTTGGCCTAGTATGGAGAAAGAGGTGGATGATTATATAGTCAGGTGTCTAGAATGTCATAAGGTAAAGGATGAGAATAGACATCCAAATGGTTTTCTACAACCATTCCCCATTCTAGAGTGGAAATGGAAAGTTGTGAAAATTGATTTTATCACCAAAATTCCCAGAATAGTGAAGCAAAATGATTACATCATGGTGGTGGTGTATAAGCTAACCAAAGCTACTCATTGTGTTCCAGTGAATCAAACTCACAAGGAAAATAACATTGCATAAATTTATATGAGAGAAATTTCCAAGCTACATGGTGTGCCTAAGGAAATTGTTTATGACATAGATCCCAAGTTCACATCAAAATTTTAGAAGGAATTATTTAAAGGATTTGGAACAAATCTAAATTTTAGCACAACTTATCACCCATAATCAAATGGGAAAACAGAAAGGGTAAACCGGGTGATTCAGGACATGCTAAGAATGTATGTAATGGATAAAACATAAAAATGGGAAGCTAATTTCCATTTAGTTGTGTTTTATTATAATAATGGGTATCATGCATCTTTGAAGATGAGACCATTTGAAGCACTATATGGAAGAAATTGCAACATGATAGTGATATGGGACAACCCAACAAACAAAGAAAAGGTTGGGTCGTAATTGCTCATAGAAATGGAAGAGTAGTGGTAAAAATAAAGTAGAATTTAAAGGTTGATCAATATAGGTAGAAGAGTAATGCAAACAAGGGAAGAACACATGGAGAATTTAAAGTGGGAGAGCATGTCTTCTAGAAAGTGAAAGAAAAGAAGAGTTCACCAAAATTGGGGAGCTTTCCAAAGATTCCAACAAGAAATTGTGGACCATTTGACATCTTGGAAAGGATTGGTCTTGTTTCATACATTCTTGTACTCCCTACATCCATGTGAATACATTATGTGTTTCATGTGTCTTTTCTTAAAAAGTATGTGTTTGATGGGATTCATGTAATTGATTTGAATGTGATCTAGGTGGAGAAAGAAGGAAAATTCCAAGTTCAAGTAGTGTACATATTGGATAGGAAAGTCAAGATGATATAGAATCGAGAAATAGGGATGGTAAAGGTCCAATGGACCTATTATGATCTTGAATATGAAACCTGGGAGCATGAGGATGCCATGAAAGAATAGTACCTACATCATTTTGGATAATTTTGAAGAATGTTTTGTGTACATGTTTATATAGTGCACCGAGGATAGTCGATAAATAAGGGGGAGGGGAATGTAATACCCTAGGAAGAACCCTAATTGTAAATGTACATATGCTTTATAGGATGGTGAGATAATATGTTTTGGGATATATTTCCTTTTTATATATGTTTTGACGTGATAATGCCTGTGTGATTTAGGCTAGGGAGCCTATGTGATGAAAGGACAAAGAGCCTAACAAATGTAATATGTAATCACACTCAATTTTATTAATAAAATACATCATTGTTGTAGACCAAGTCAGATGAAAGACTATGGGGGACTAGGACTCCACAAGAGGGAAAGGGGGATAAGGGCTTAAGAAAAGGGGCTAATTCAAGGGGGCTTAGTATAAGGAATACAATAATATTATTCATAAGTCATAAGATTTATGATAAATTTGTCCAAAGTTCCTAAGAAATGGAAACAAATTACCAGGTGGAGTCAAATGAATTTTTTAGAGTGACAAGTGTCAAGATAGGAACATGAAAACATAATGTAGGGAACTTAGTGTAATTCCCATAATTATTCCATTCTTTCAAGGATTTCGGTTTCCATCATTGGTACCTTGGGTTGGAGAGTGTAAGAAGAAGATAAATATGAATGTTACCCAATAAATCCTTGGTACTTTGGGCTGAAGAAGTAGGTTTTCAGGCCTATGGATCATTCTCTCTGGGTGAGAGAATTGTTGGGAGTAGTTTTTCCCTATGTGTTTGGTTAGTGGGTGTTGTAACTCCTTGAGAAACCTTGTGTTCCAAGTGCTACATAGCTCTAAGACTTCCTAGTCATGTTGTTGTTGAAGCCTTGGAAGGGAAGTCATAAAAATCGAAGAACTATTGAATAGAGAATGGGGTACATTTCCTTAGGTGGGAAAAGTTGTGGGCAATGAAAATGTATGATGTAGGAACTATTTTTGGAGTGGGCACTTGGATAGGTTCCTTAGTGTGTTTTTTTTCATACCTTTTTTTGATTTAGGTAACCTTTTACCTGGTGGAGTCATAGTCCCATCTTGGCGGTGACCTACTATTGAGAGTGTATGAACATCAGAGTCTACAATTGAGAGGAACATCTAAAGTTTGCATGCAGTTGGTTATTTATAGCAAAAGATAAGTGTTCTTTTATGTGTTTTTACATGTTTTTTATCGTTTGTCTATTTATGTTAATTATGTTTGTTGAAATTGTACATTATTATGCATGGTTGTGCATGTTATTGTTAGTTCTACATAAATTTTTCATATGTAGGGTATGGTGGTTAATAAATGTTACATGTTAGTTAATTTTAGTAGTATTGGAAATGGAATTCGGGCACCAGACTCAAATTATCACGTGCATTGGGAAACAGTTTCGACACATGGCATAAGGCCAATGCCATGTGCAGATTGTCTCAGTGAGTGATTTTCACAATTAGAGTTGATTTCAAAGAATACATTTTGTGTGGAACAAACTAGCTCGGGGTTGGGTACATGTTGGAACACGGTTGTAAGAACCTAGGTTCAAGTTAGTTAACTAACAAAACCCTTCAGACACTGACCCTTTCAGCTTCACCTGCATGCAAGTGAAGTCTCACCCAAGGCATCTATTGGGGTTGTAGGAACCAAGCTTCTATAGTAGTGAGAGAAGGGGAGGTGAGCATCTTGTTCCTTCTTACTTATCTACTATGTTCACATTATCCTATGTGTTATTCCTTGATTAATCAGTGAATTTAGTTATATAGCACCATTATACTTCAAATTGAAACATAATCCATTCGTTGTACCATAATAGAGATATCATGCTATCTCTTTTTTCATCTTTCCTAGCCACTCTGCAGTGCAAGCCTCTCTCTACAACTTATTCCTAACCATCAGACATAGACCTTTTCCTTCTCATTCTATTCTCTCACTCTTCTCACAAACCAACCTAAATAGAACAGAAAATGGACCCCTATCTTCCCAACCCATTACATATTTATACATGAACTCTAGGGCTCAAAACCCTACTTTCATTATCCAAAAAAACATATTACAACTCATCTTGACTCATGACAACTCATGTTGAATCGTTGTTTGGGATTTCCTATCCTTATTTTACATTTTGATGTTGCTTTTGCACTCCTGATTGTGGTTCTTCCTTCTTTTTCTTGTCTTTCTTCTTTTGTAATGCCAAACTGTTATCCTTCCTTTTTGCCCTCTTTATCTTCCTGCCTTATTCTCTTATTTATTACCCTTATTTATTCTCTACTAAGTATGTTTTTACTACACACTTCCAAGCATGAATGTGTCTTTATTACACAATCTTCTCCTACCTTGTCTTCTTTCTTCTATTGATGTGAATTCCCTTCGTACTTAGGATTTTCCTAAAAATTGGTCCCATAATACCTATCCAACAAGCCCCCAACAATCACCTATAGCTTTTCCCAAGCCACTCATGATTGTTTCACGCTCTTCCATGCTTTAATGAACTTTTGGGAGGTGTCCTTTGCTATCACAACTTCCTTTGTTATTTTTTCCTTTATTCCCAAAATTTCCTCTACAACCTATGTAGTTAGTGTCATGATATTCTCTTCTATGTCGTTTTCTAGCTGATTTACTTTTCCCTACGCAGTTGCCAGTTCCTCTATCACCCTTAGTGCTTCATATTGCAGTGGTCCTAATCATTGATGGAGATTTGTTTTTCGATTCCTTATCTTTTAAATTTCATTGTATGAATTACTTTGTACCAAAATGGTCGTCATTCATTTAGTAGGTGGGAAAGTGTTTATTATCTCCAAATCCTTCTACACCTTTTCCTATGAATCCCTCAATCTATATTCCACGACCCTCATTGTTGGATACTCTATCACATTTTTCCATATTTGTGCACTTTCCTCACAACGATTTGTGCATTCCTCCTCCAACTTCTTGATATTTTATATTGTTGTCATCATTTTCCTCTCTTACTTCCCTTTCCTCTAGTGGTTTTCCTGGCGCGTTGCATGATTGAAAGTCCTCAATCATGGTGTGGAAGCCTTTAATGACTTCCTTTATTTTTTAGACTTTTTCTTCTGGAGTGGATTAAACCACCATTGGCATTTTCAGAATATCCTTGTGGATTTTTTGGATGACCTGTTGTATTCACTCTACCTGTTGTTCAGCCTCATCCTTCTCCTTCAGTATCTTCTCTACCTTCTCCTTGGTCTCGCTCTTCTCCTTCAATATCCTTTCAACCTTTTCATCAGCTGCATTCTTCCCCTGTACAATAGTTGTATACCATTTTTGAAGCTTTGTGTTCTCCATAGCATCCTTTTCAAACTTGTTTGATGTTGATTATGCATGGAACTACATCTCCTATGCAATGTCAATGTGAAATCCCTATAGTACTATTGTGGGAATTTGTGAGATGATTAAGTCTAGTTGACTTAGTCGTTGTACCTTCTCCCGCATCTCGGGTGTAGGAAACCCAATCACATCAAGGGAAATATTCACCACTTTGTGCTCTGATGAAAGCTTTGAAAAGTAATATGTGGCCCCTATATCCCCAATTAGGATTTTTGATGGTCCTTCCTCTGATATGTTCTATGGGGTTATTCTTGTTGCTTCCAAGAATTGTTGCAATTGTGTTAATTGTGCCTGTACTTTCTAATGTAGTTCTTCTTTCTTGTTGGACGCTTTCTCAGCTCCTTATTCTACAACATCCCTAACCTAATAACCAATTTATTCAATGTCATAATCTATTAAAGTATAACTAGTCAATACTCTGTGGGATTTCCTCTTCTTGTGCAAAGGTTTTCTTGGCCACTTACCATTTGTTTTTCCTTTTCTTTCCTATTGTTGGGCATGTTTCCTATGTATCTTTTGTGTCTCTTCCCTAGTCATCACCCTGTCCAGTACCTTGTTCATAACCCTATCTAGTACCCTGTTCATCACCCTATTCATATGCATCATTATTCTGTTGTTCTGTCTCTATTTCAATTGTTGGAATCGTCCAATATGGATCCCAATATTACATGATCAAGTGGATATCTTCTTCCATGATATTATACTTCATTATGGACCCATTCTTCTTTCATGTCCTTCTTCACCTATACATACATATGGTATTGGTCTGCCCTGAACCATGCAATTGGGGTATATGCATATACCAGTTGTTGTGAAATTCATGGTGTGTTCCTGATGCAATGCCAAATCCTTTCACCGTATAGGAAGAAATCAACATTAGTGTTTATATGTCTTATTTTATTAGTTGTGTACTAGAATTTTTGGTACTTAGACATTAAACATGGCTTACCTTGGAGTCCCAAGAAGTGTGTGTCCTCTGACTCTTCCCATGCCACGAACACAATAAAAATTACTACACATGGATAATGGAACTCCATGCCCCTATCCTATGCTTTTGCGTAGTCGATGAGGAATTGGTTAAATAAGTAAGTTTCCAAAATCATGTAAGTCCCTTTAATGCACTTCTCTGCTGCAACTATCACTCTTGCTGGTACTTGATCTTTTCGGCATTTCCTTAGTATCTTTCATGTTTTTGTAATCTAGGGAAAAGTAGGGAGAGTTACTGATATATTCTTACATAGACATCATAGAGATACATGAACACACATAGACATAGATAAAGACATACACAAGTAATGAGAGATAAAATAATATTTCTTTATTATGTGATATGAAAATACAACACAATTACATACAACCTCTCACATGAAGTTATTTTATCCTTCTTGTTCTTGTTTATTTATACCTCTTTCAGGAAGTTGTAACTACTTAACTACTTGGGTCAACTGGTTAACAGATACTTTGACAGACCTCTACTTCTGGCTGTGTTGGTTGATCAACTAGTTCTTAGTTGAACATCGGGTCTAGTCGACAGAGATGACTAGCCAGTAAAACATCTCCCCCCGCCTCAATTCCTTGATCGTCCCAATAAAGTGGGGGTTATACAAAATAATTTTCCATACTTTGATTATAAAATTACAATATTGAGAAGTAGAATATGTAGAGAGAGAGAGAGAGAGAGAGAGAGAGAGAGAGAGAGAGAGAGAGAGATGCATGAAGAGGAGAAAAAATCTTCATATGGTGGACCGAATTAAAGTACTATTTCTGAATTCTCTGTTGTGCATGGATTTCCCCCACTGTTTTCACTGACTTCCTTTCTCTTTTCACTTTCAGTATTGACTTTGAAGGCAATATGAATAATTATAGGGGTTGCTTTCTTTGTTTGTTGGTTGAAGTCACACCATGTGTCGATCACCTGATGTGCTCCCAGATTTAGTATTTTCGACTGGAAAACCATGTCGACTTTCTCTATTATACTTGATGTCTGAAATGTACCCGACTCTTGGTAAAATTTGAAAATGTGTTGAACCTGCACAAAAAATATCTAGATAGAAAATGACATATGTAGTTTGTAGATAAAATATGAGAAAATAGAAACATGAGAGAAATAATGGAATAATTCTCATTAACCAAATGAATGAATGATAATTTACACATGGCATACTATGTATAACTCAACTAATGCACAATGGAGGAGGATTCAATGTGCCATAGTGGTGGTCTAGAGTGATCTAGACACACACTGATAGTTACGGGAGTCCTAGTCTAGTCTCTTAGGAAGTTACGAGAGATAACTACCACTTAGTATGACTTAACTAGTCTCCCAGTCTTTAGTTAACTGCATGAAACAAAGTGAAATGAGGAAGAGATCAAGGAATCATGAGTAATTCTCTAGTCTGGTGATAATCCCAAGGACAATGCACATTATCTAGTGATGATCCCAATGTGGCATCTAGACTCCACTCAACTAATCAAACTGAAGTGTGAACTGAAGAGAATATTCTACTAGAGGAATATTCTCCCTAGACTATAGGAGACTAAATAATGACTAGTAAACATAGGGAAAACCTTAGGAAAAATAAATCCTAGGTGTGTGTGAAGTATCTCCAACAAATTTTTTGTTCTGCGGCCTACATTTTATATATGAGCTGGTTGAGATGACTAACTACTTGGTCAGTTTCCAATTGCACTATGTCCCTCCTTTTTCCATTCCTTATCTTATTGTGATAGATGTAGCTCCACTGTTTTTTCTTTTTCTAGTTCTGTGGTGAAGGATTCTTTTATTTTTCTATTAATAACCAAGTTTCTTTCCCTTTATATACCATCTATTGCATCCTTTTGTATCCGACATTTACTAAATGCATCTGGAAAAAGAGTCGGCCATTCACTTACCACATAATTCAGTGTGATAGCTTGTGTTACACATCAAATTTACACACCTAGGTACCTCTCCCTAAGTGTCACAAGTGTCATAAAAGTGTCATATGCACCTTGATAAGTGTCACAAACACCTCGACACCATGGAATAGCATATGTCATAATCCCTAGTCAAGGTGGAGGAGAAATATATTATATGAAGGTCGAAATACTATGTGCACATGAATTATTATTAATATTCATGAAAATGAAATTAATTTAGTGTGAGAATCCACCTCACATTTGGTTTCCATTTTTTTAGGAGAGGTTGAGGATCTCATGGATGGTTGAAATATATCCTCCTTAAAATCCTTGAGAGATATTTCCTCCCTAAACTCCTTGAGAGATATTTCCTCCCTAAAATAATTAAGAGATATTTTCTCCCTAAATATCTTGGAGATCCCATTTTAGTGGATCTGATGAGTGATCCTCCCCAGTGGAGTTGCAAATTTCTATTGTAGGAAAATCCCCCAGCAGACAGGTGAATATCCTCTTGGATTCTAGACCCCTAATACCAAGACAAAAAAAATACAAATGGACACAAACATCACTATGAATTCAATTACCTAATCAGAAAGACAAAGAGAAGGAAGAAAATGTGATGCACCTTATTCCATAGTTCATCCTCGCTGCCTCCAATCTAAGATGGATCTCCAAAATCTTCAGCACCACTCAATACCTGCAACGCAATGGACAACAAAAGAAAAAGAACTCCTACTCTACTCTACAATATTAGACTAATCAAATTCATCTATCAAGACCGACAATCATATGCAACAATACACAATCTTGAAGGGAATAGGCCAAGTAATATTGATGAGAACTTTAAAGAGATACTTACAATATGTATATGCAATTGCAACGACCTCTCCAAGTCCTCCTCTTCCAGCCCTTGCACGATGCTCCCAATATCATAGCTTTGATATCCAAAATCTTTCTCCCAAGATCATAACTTTGATACCTCTAATATGCCTCATATCTTTTCCATGGAAAGCCTTCATTATATAGGATTTGGAGGATTAACCACCATGGAGAAGATCAGTCATCAGATCCACTAAAATGGGGTGTCCAAGATATTTAGGGAGAAAATATCTCTTAAGGATTTTAGGAAGGAAATATCTCTCGAGGATTTTAAGGAGGAAATATTTCAACCATCCATGAGATCCTCAGCCTCCCCTAAAAAATAGGAAACCAAATGTGAGGTGGATTCTTACACTAAATTAATTTCTTTTTCATGAATATTAATAATAATTCATGTGCACATAGTATTTTGACCTTCATATAATATTTTTCTCCTCCACATTGACTAGCGATTGTGACATATTTTATTTCATGGTGTCGAGGTGTATGTGACACTTAGCAAGGTGCATATGACACTTTTACGACACTTGCGACATTAAGGGCGAGGTACCTAGGTGTGGAAACTTGATGTGTAACAACTTGTTTGATCAATTTGTCTATGTTCTGCTTGAATCCTTTCAGATTATTATGTTTTGTTTCTAAGGATGTGTCCATTTTATCATGAGTTGTTTGAATTTCCATGGCGGCTAAGTCGCGTTGTTGTTCAACTTCTTATTTTTCTTTTTTCATAGATGCTATTTCTTATTGGTAGTCTATACTAGTTTTGATAATTATATCGATTATATATTTAAATACTTCTAATGGGTTATGTGATTCTGGTATATGATCTATCCCCTCATGCAACCTAATTTCTTCTCAGCATCCCTCCAAGATGTTATTTTTCTCCTGTTTTAGTCTCTCGACCCGATTTCCTTCTTTGAGAACCTTCTTCCATATCCTCATTGATTCTTTTGAAAGGGATCCATGTAAGTTGAATAAATTTTTGTAGGAAATAGTGGTGTAGTTGAATGAGGCCTCGACCGAGGAACCTAATGGAGTAGTTGTTCCAATCATTCTGATAGTAATCATGGGTGGGTTATTTTTCTTTCTTTTATCTACAGATTTGGATGGATGACCATATATTGTTACCATTTGTTGTGTCATTGGAATGCTTTGTTCACTTGTTTGTTCTTTTCCCGCCTCTCCTTTCTTATTTTTTTGCACCTCCATATCTTCTTTGTTCTATAGATATATCCCTTTTGTGTTAATATTCTCATAATAAATAGGATTTACCTCAGGTAAAGACCTCTTAGTCTTTATATTCTCTAATATTTCTATTTGTATTCCTAGGATGTCGCTTTCTGGCTATGCTTCCTTAGTACTCTAGAAAACCTCAACTTGATGTCTCTGAGTTGTCCACAAGACGTCTTCCTGGTGATCAAATTCCTCAAACAAATGAACTACATACTTTTGTGTTGGTTTGGTTGGCTCGCCAACTTGTATTGATTAAACTAGATGTTGTATCAACTTAGTTTTGATTTCCTCGACTGACTCCTATTTCTCTAGGTTCATGGTTTCTATCTCAACATCATCCATCTCAACTGGTTGATCTGAATCTTTTACTTTTGACGACTCGATGATTATGAGTTACGTCTTCTTTTTCTTTGTTGAAAGTTCTTCTATGATGGGTACTAGCTCTGCGGGAGGTGATTCCATAGTTAAGTCAATTGCAGAATTGAGTGTCCTTTTGTTACTTGGTGTTACTTTTGGCCTTATTTCCCATTCTAAAGTGTTTATTGTGACCTTTTTCGGATTGACATAAGTAGTTTTGATTTCTAAGTTTTTTTGTATTTTGACCGAGTTTGATTTTCCATGTAGTTCATGAACCATGTTAAGTCACGGTGTCACAAAGCAGCTCTGAATTGTGTCTTTTTCTTCTCTTCATCTATAATATCAACTACATAATAAGAATTTTCACACATGAACCAATGGACTTTTGGTTCCTCCTCTCCTTCATAAATCGGGATGTGGTTAAATCCAATTTTGAATTTCTTGTTAGGAATTCTCGATTTTCTTAGTATTTAAGCTACGAAAACTTTCGACTGAGCTATCGAATCCTATGGTAGGTTTTTGTTTACGTATGATAATGGATGGTATTGAAGGAAAAATTGTTTCCTATTAAGTATAGAAAATGAATCCTCGGTTTGATACATTTGATCTTCATATTCAACCAACTATCGTTCCAAAGGTTGCGTCACTTCCTGACTATAATTAATTTCTTCTCTTGAGATTAGATGTGGTAGGGGGGTCGATCTAGTGAGATCCTTGATTTGGATAATCATATTGTTGACTTCATTTCACTCTGTCTTGAAAATCAATGCATCTCATAGGTTTCCCTAGTTGTCCATTCTCGACCATAATCTTACAAATTGGTTGTCGATCTGCAATCTCTCTTGGAGAAATTATCTTATCTACAGGATGGTTTTCGGTGTGAGAGAAGTACGTAAATTTTGTCTAGATCCTTCGTAGTCCATAATTTTTGGTTTGTCATCCGGTTGATGGATGTTCAACTTCGAGTCATTAATTTTTTTGAGTGTCACCCACGATGCTTCTATTTCCAAATTTGGTCAATCTATGTCTGACTCAGATTGCTCATGCGCTCTATCAGCCTGACCCTCCCTGAACATCTTTCTATTCAACTTTTTTTTGTTCCACTGGTTATGAATTTCTTCTCTTTTCTATTTCCTTTTATCCCATTCTAATTTTTTCATATCCACAGATTACTTATGGGCTTGCTTCCCTCTTGACGACATTTAGTCTTGGGAAACACTATTTCAAGTTTTCTTGTTTTATGGTATCTCACAGTTTCGACCGAACCCCCATTTTTGACCCAAATTACTCTAAGTCGGTAGCGTTAGCCATGTTTATTTTTTCAAGAAGTAGTCCCAGGCTTCTCTTGTATCTTTTCACTTTGCGTTAAGAAATGCTTCCAACTTTTTGTCTCTTTCTTGGAAGTTACTATTTGGTAACGATGTGCCTAGTCTTGGTTAATATTCGACAATATCATCAAATCCCTTCTCGAGCAGAAATTTATGAAGAAGTGTACGAACTATGCAGAAACACCTGTCATGTAATTCGGTGTAAAAATTTTCTTTTATTTTGTCGAGAGATGTCTGGTCTTTAATGGCTTGTTATGAAATATAATCTTCAATAATTCTTTCGATCCATTTATGCATATTGTTTCTTCCTCCATTCGTCAACTTTAGGCCTAACTTGTCGTTGGGTGTCAGATTACACATTACCTGATCTGTTAATGTGATAAACTAATTAATTACTGATGGCTTCAATGAATCTTTTGTGTGCCTCTGAAAAGAACTGCAACAGTGCTTCGTCTAGTGAGAGGTTATTCCTTCTTGCTTTCTTTCTGATGTAGTTCTCAATTTTTCACTCCCATCAATCATGTATGTCTTGTACAGTTAGAATTCATATAAATTTCTACATGTCCAAGTCTAGTACTACCACCAATGGAACCAATGTTGTAATCTAGGGAAAATTAGGGAGAGTTACCGGTATATCCTTACATAGACATCATAGAGATACATGCACATACATAGACATAGATAAAGACATACACAAGTAATAATATCCCAAAGAACATTCATTTATTATATGATATGAAAATACAACATAATTACATACAACCTCTCACATGAAGCTATTTTATCCTTCATGTTCTTGTCTATTTATACCTCTTTCAGGAAATTGTAACTACTTAACTTCCTAGGTTGGTTGGTTAACAGATACTCCGACTGACCTCTACTTCTGACTGCATCGGTCGACCGAATAGTTCTTAGTCAACCACTGGGTCTAGTCGATAGAGTTGAATATCTCTTACCATGCCAATGTCTATGTTGCAAGCCTTATGTTTGGGTCTCATATGCTTGACACATCCAATCCATGCACCTCTCAATTTTTTTCCTCATTGTATCGGACAAAGTCTTGTATGTTTTCTTATCTACAAGCAGTGAGTTTGGATCTTGTCCCTATGTTGGTAATCCCGTGATCCTTGAAATTAAGTCTATATCTATCGAAATTATCCTATCCAACCACAAATATCCTCCATACATGCAAGTTAAGAGCAACTTGGTGCATGCATTTACCTCGTTGCTTTGGCCAAAATGAGGGATGTCAAACAGGTTTAGTATGCATGCTCACTCCAATCCTATTTCCCATACCTTTGGAACAAGTATGCTCTAGTTCATTGATGGTTTTTTCCTCATCTCTAAGCAGTGGTGTGGCACAAGTTCAGGGAACTTTGTCGTGTCTGTAATATTATGGTATACATATTTGAGTTGCAACACCCTCCCTAGCATGTCTTCATCCTTGATGACCCATTCTAGGATGTCAAATGTCACCAATTGATAGTAGGGAGTCTTCTGCACTATTATTTTTGGGGAATCATCCTTCCTTGGTGGGATGTAGTCTCAGGGAAACCTCGTCTCTGACGATGATTCTCTCGGAGTCTCCTCAACCTTTGGTTCTGTTGGTTGTACTTTTGTTTGAACTTTCTTTGGCACGGTAATTGTTTCTTTTGGTGGTGCCATTTTTGTAACCTGGTTACCAGTGACAATCTATTTTGAATCTCGGGGTTTTCTCACCTCCGTTATGCATTTCTCAACTCTTTGTTACTCGCACAAAACTCTAAGTGACAAAAACTAATGCTTGTCGACGTTTCACGGATTTTGTGCACCTTCTCCAATTTTGTATGTCCCTTCACTCCAGGATTATATGTTTAATACACCAGTGGTGCATTGAATGACTAATTTTTTTTTTTTTATTTCCATATATTTCGTTGGATTTGTACCTCGTACCTCCAATCTATCACGATTTTCGACAACTATTTCCATTTATGGATTTTTAACTCTCGTTTTTCGTTCTTTAATTCCCTTAACGGTTCCTGTCTCATTCTTGACTTTTGTGTGCACTTAACTCAATTTGAATTGTTTTTGTTATCTGTGTGATATCCCCTTTTTCTGTGCAATACTTCTTCCTTTCTACCTTTGTATTTCTTCTTTTTTTCTGAATTTTTATTTGTTTTCTTCCTTTTTCTACTTTTTGTTTGTTTTCTGTATTTTACCTCCCTACTACGGTACAACTACTATGATACATGTTTTATTGCACAATTCATATTAATGTGAAGATGGTCGTATGTCTCTATAGAGTTTCAAATGACTTCAATTCACCATGCCTCCCAAGGATTCTCCATTCAAAGTTTCCAACTTCGCAAAACTTACCTCTGTCACATGTTGAATCACATAGGGTCCTAACCAATGCATTAGAAACTTCCTTGGATGTTGCATAAAATTATTGTCGTGGAGTAATACTAATTCTTCCACTTGATATTTTTTTTGTTTAATGTGTCTATCATGTCATGCCTTCTCTCTTTCCTTCTGAACTTCCTGATGGAACCCTGTGACAAAGTGATCTTCCTCAATCTATACCAATTGTGATAATCTCTCCTCTACTGTGCCAGAATGAAAAATATTAGTAATTGTTGCAACACACAATATAGTAACAATAAACTCCATTGGAATCACTACTTCTTATCCATAGACAAACCTAAAAGGTGTCTATCCTATGTAATATTCCAGATATAAAAAGTATTCAGAAAAAAAATAAAATGATAGAAATGGCAGATGGACAACAATATAAATAGAACAACACCACAATAATAATGAAATGATACCAGAATAAAACCAGAAAGAGCACTTTGATTACTGAGAGCAATGTTCACTTTCCTCTTCGATGGGGAAATCTCCAGTCGAGTAGAGCTCTATTACAATAATATCCAAGGAAAAAGTTCTCATACCCTCAACGCCTATTTATACTAAATATGTCTATCAAAAGAACCATATAGAGGAAGATCCTTCTAGAAGCGGAAGCTTCTATTAGGTATTCTTACATTCGACTTATTCTTCCTTATTGCTAGGCCTTATTAATATTGACCTTTATTACATTGGAATATATTATTCTACCTACGTGAGGGGTTATGTCCCTAACATGTCCTCCCCCTTAAAAACAACCTTGTCCTCAAGGCTTGAGATGTGGAAATTTCTGCGGAATGGTAATTTGTTCCCAAGTGGCATCTTTCGGGGTTGTATCTTTCCATTGGACTAACACTTCCTTGATGGTTCAATGACGCAGGCGACACTCACACTGGTCCAAAATTGCTTGTGGTTGTAGACAAATGGAGCCTTCTTCGTCCAACTCGGGAAGATTGGTTTGAGTTTGGCACTTAGTTCCAATCACCTTATTTAAGCAGGAAACATGAAAAACAAGATATAGCTTAGAATGAATGGGTAAATCTAATTGATAGGCCACCTATCCCACACGCTTGAGAATGGTATAAGGACCATAAAATTTGGGTGCCAGTTTCTGACAATGGTCAGCATTGAGGGAATTTTGCTTGTAAGGTTGTAGTCGAAGAAATACTTGATCCCCTTATGCAAATTGACGTTTAGATTGAACTTGATCTGCTTGTTTCTTCATACGATTCTGGGCCATGACCAAATTCTCTTATAGGGTATGGAGAATAGCCTCTCAAACTGTAAGTGTTTGGTCAACCGCCTGGACCTTTGAGACACCTGGTAAATATGAGATAAATGAAGGTGGATTTTGTCTATATACCACTTCAAAAGGAGTCATGCAGGTAGTTGTATGGTATAAAGTGTTGAACCACTATTCAGCTAGTGGTAACCATTGAGCCCACTGATTTTTCTTTTTTGATGCAAAACACCTCAAATATGTTTCCAAACACTTGTTGACAACTTTAGTTTGACCATCATTCTGGGGATGATAAGTTGTGCTGAGATGCAATTGGGTGCCTTGTAGCTTGAACAGTTCTTGCCAAAAATTGCTAGTGAAAGTTGGGTCACGATCATAAACAATAGAATGCGGCATGCCATGAAGCTTGAAGACCTGATCCATGAAAAGTTGAGCCACAATGGATGATGTAAATGGGTGTTGAAGAGCACATAAATGAGCATACCTAGAAAGGAAATCAACTACCACCATGATGACTGATTTATTGCCCGATTTAGGTAAACTTGTAATAAAATCCATAGAGATATCCCACCAAATAGCAGGTGGAACCGTAAGAGGTTGTAGTGTGCCAAGAGATTTGTTCTCCCTTATTGCATTTACACACATCACATTCAACCACAAAATTACAAATGTCTTGTTTCATACCATCCCAGGAAAAACAACGTTTGACCCTGTCATAGGTTTTGGAAAACCCAGAGTGCCCAGTTGTGGGTGTAGCATGAAGCTCAGAAAGTACCATTGATTTAAGTTTTGACTATTTACTTAAATACAAATGGTCTTTGTATCGAAGCTCATCATGGAGCAAAGAGTACCTTGGGGAGATTAGAGAATTGGACTACAATTGTTGTATCAGATGTAAATTTTTGGGATCGTGTAGCCATTCCTGGTGAATGGCTTGGAGCCAATCTAGTACAATGAAGGAGAGAGAAAAAAGGGACCCTTCATCTTCATATTTTCAGGAAAGTGCATCCACAAGCACATTGTCTTTACCTTTCTTCTAAATGATCTCATAATCATATCCAAAGAGTTTAGTCACCCATTTTTGTTGCTCTGGGGAGGAAATGCATTGTTTGTTATCCATGATTTTGGTCATTGTGATGGTGTTATGATAATGTCATGATGATGAAATATCAAGATCTTCCATAAGAACATTTTCCTGAGAAAGGTTACACTTATCAGTTTCCAGAAATCATATTTTAAAAGATAGTTTGCAGGCTGCTTATATGGTCACCTGCGGGAATACCTGTTTCTCGCATGCTTCTTCAAGATTGGGTGTGAACTTCTCGCACTGTACTCAAGGCTAGGGTGCGAACATGATCTTAAAGAAGGAAAATGGATAAGTTCTTGATCCTTCTAGAAGGGAATATTCTAGGAGGATGAGTTGGCTCTCGAATGGTTGGCAAAATACTGGCTTTCCAGATATATTGGGATCATTCCCTATCCAAGTAACTAAATCATCTTCTCCTATATATTGAGGAGATTGCTCATGGAAAAGGTTAAGCATAAGCAAGCTAGTAAGAGATTGATTGGAGAATTGTTAGAAGCCTGTATGGAGAACTGATGCTACAGTAGTAAGAGACTACAGCAAAGTCATCACAAGTGGTTGATTTTCTTCATGCATGAGCAAGTGTGTGTGTCAGAGCTAGGAGCCATCGAAAGGAGACATACGACATCAAGGCTCAGGTTGTAAGTTTCTCTTTCAATTAATTAATACAGTAATATGTCCCTTTCCCATAAAGATGATGTCACTTTATTACATGATTCCTTGATCACATGTATAGACTAGCTATTGAATACATTAATCTGCCTTTACTTTGATTGGTTTGTTCTGTTGTGATCTGAACGGAGCAAGAGCATCGGAGCGAAGCTAGGAACAACAGAGACTTTGGAAAGCGTTCATAAGGTATGTCCATATTCCTTTATCTCTTAGTTCATTCAATAGACTAGATCTAGGGAAAGAGTAGTATTCTGTCTTGTTTTGTTCTAGATCCAGGTGGATCTAGGGAGATCGGTTCGTGTCCGCACTTACGGATTAATCCATAAACAAAATTGGCGAGTCCACTGGGGACCTTATACCTTTGTCTTTTTGGTTTTTTGAATTTCCTATGGCCATTTGCTCTATTTCGATTATTCTCCTGATTTGTTAGTCTCTGAGTCCTCAGGATACCCTGAGAGACCTTCTGGGTCTATAAGCCAACTTGAATTTTACTTGAATTTTCAAAAATTTTATTAGTTTCAGGGATTCCCGCACTGTACCTATTGACAGCCTGCGAGAACCCTAGAAGTTCGCATTCTGCTTATACCTTCCAGTGCGAATAGTTCGTAGTCTGCATTGAAGTTGCCTGCGAGAATTATACATTCTCGCACTGTGTCCAAGGCTTGCCTGTGGGCATATTTTAATTTTTTTTTGAAATCAAGTTTTGACTTTACCAACAGCTTAGATATGTTGATTTATCCCTTTTTGACTTATTGGATCATTGGCTTAGTTATATTTTGCTTCAGCTTGCTTGCTTGGAGAGATTTAGGTTTTCTAGGTCTTCTTTGCTTTTGATAACTTGACTTTCTTCTCTTGGCCTTGTTTGGCATTTTCTTGCTCTTGGATTACTGGAGTTGGATATGTTGAGTTAGCTGAGAACCAGTGATTGGAAGAGAGTCAAGTGTTTGGTGTTTCTTGTTTGCTTATTGGTTCAAAAGGACGTTTTTCATTTGCATTCAGGAACTCCTTTGGTTTGGTTTTTGTTTTTACTATCATTGAAAGAAGTGGCTGGGTTGTTTTGTTGATTTGGTTTGATTTGATTTTCTTTTCTCCTTTATCAGAGTTCTTCTTGGAAAGCGAACATTTTGTTTTCTTTCAAGTTTTGTTTTTGTCATTTAGAAAACATTGTAAAATCAAATCTTAGAGCATTGAAGTATTGAAAAAGACATTTAGAGATTGTTGTTTGATAATTGGTCATTTGTATTGGCATTTAAACGAAAAATTGAGCATTGCATTTGCATTATTGCATTGACATTGATTCGGAAAAAGTTCTCTCTCTCCCGTAACTAGGATTCATGGAATGAAAAAGATTATATTTCATCATTGTCCTTGCATTACTTGGGTCCGAGTCACATATCATGAGTTTCACTTCTGTTGCCGTTGAGTAATTAACAGCCTTTAAGAATCTTGCGTAATCTTAAAATCAATCTAGTAACTGTTTCTAGGGCTCTTTACACCAACATATTAGCTAGGCTAGTGCTTTGGAGTAGGAAGACAGACACACTCTCCATAAGCTCAAAAACAAACAATAGTATCTTGAGTTAGGGAGTGTAAATTCCATTGGCAGCATATTGTCCTAGGACACCCTTCTAACACAAGGGTTAAGCACTAGGTCGCATTGGTGTTGGCAGAGATACTAACCTGCTTTGTTGACATCGGTGTAGAGATTGCACATATTACGGGGATCACTCCGAGGTATACCCACAATTATGAGTGGAAGCCTTTGAGTTGGTTTCGGGCTTGATACCCTACCCTTGCGTGTGGATCGGACTGATGACTGTTCCCCCAGGATATACTGTTGTTTGTGGTGACTTTAGTGGCCTATCTCTCTAGGTTCTTACCCAAGGTGACTATGGAGGGGAAAGTCTCTACGGTACCTAGAATCGACGTTGATCAAACTCACTCGGGATCCTTGGAGGGTATACCCATGATTATGTGTGGGAGCTTGCACCAGGGCATAAGTCTGTTAAGCAGGTCGTCAACGTAACTTTTCCATATTAGCCCCGCCCCTTCTCGTCTCATTGTTGCGACGTTGGATTTCATCACCAACTAGTGGCTCCGAAATTAGAAGGTATTGTTTGCTTGGTGATTGCCTCTTAGTTTTTGTTTACTAGTGTGTGTTGTTGGTTCTCGAAGTTGACCATAGGATTTTCGTTGGGGAATTCATTACTTGTTTACAATTTCTCCCCCACGACATTCACGTAGGATGCAAGGTTTGTCCCTGGAACATCCGAAAGCTTCACAACCTTTGCACACAACAACACCTGAGGGCACCCCAGAGGACTCTCCTCATCCGGGTAAAATTCCCCTTGTTACTTTACCACACGTGGACATAAGTGACGTCCCTGAAGTGTTTACACCACCTCCACAAGTAGCATCCACTGATCCTCTTGCTGACTTTCAAATCCACAATACTATAGAGGATTATCGGATTCGTCGTTGACCTTTAGGATGATTTCATCTTTCTGGAGAAACTCTTGCTGTATCTTTTGAATCAATCGTCGGGCCTTCTCACGGTGTAGTAGGTCAAGATCCTTTAGGGTCAGGTAATTTCCGACGAGTTTTGTTCGGTACTGAAGCCCCTGTTTACGAACTTGTCAACCCTCCTGAGCCTTCTGAGCCAGAGACTGCACCAGAGACTACCACATATCGTTTCGTTCTCCCTCCCGAGATGGCCCATCTTGCAAATACTACGAGTGTCCAAACCGAGATTCCGGCAACCATTCTTGCCCCTATTAATACCCAGAGACCTCCTGAGGTTAACCCAAATTTACCCCCTGGATACCATGCTTTGAATCCTTCGTTGAATGTTCCTCATCCAACACCTCCACAAACTCCAGCTGGTTCTCCAGGTGGTACTCAGTTCCCTGGGCATCCTATTCCCGGTTTCATCCCGACACTCCCTCCTCAATTCTTTCCTTCTGGTAGCACTAATCCAACTGGCACTTTTCCGACTGTCGCACCCAAATTACACATTCCTGTTGGTGGACAGGGTGGTATGGTTACTTTTCCTTTTCCCGGACACCATATAATCACTGCACAACCGACCGTTGGCGTACAAGTTCCGGGTGGAACTATACCAGCAGCAGGGGGTCCAACCTCACCCCTTGGACAAAATATTCCTCCTGAATTGGCCCAGTTTTGGACCCAACTTTTACAAAATCCTCCTCAGAATGCTGGGGGGCACCAAGTTGTCCCTACAGTTGGCCAACCTTATCCAGGAGTCACTAATCCTATTTGGGGAACGAATCAAACTACTCAACCCCAAATCCCTGCTCAGACTCAAAGCTCTAATCCTTGGGGTTATTACCCTATCCGCCCACCACCAAACCAACTAGGGGCTTCCCTCTACGGGCAGTCTGCTTATGCTTCTACTAGTTTGCCGACGGGGATCCCACCCCAAAGTCACCAGTACCCGCAAGTGAACCGACAATTTCCGTTTCTTGCTACCTTAGACTTGCCAGATTTGTCTAGGATCCTGAACGATCCTATTCGCCACTCTCCTCAATGGCCTGCTATCCCTGCCAAACTTCCATCGGATATTCCGAAATTCGATGGAAAGCCGGGAGAGGATCCTAATAACCACGTTATGACCTTTCACTTGTGGTGTTCATCCAACTCTTTGATGGTTGATTCCATTCGTCTTTGTCTTTTTCAACGAACCCTTACAGGTTCGGCTGCGAAGTGGTACATTGAATTACCACGAGGTTTCTTTTCTGACTTCAACACCTTGGCTATGGCCTTCCTCACACATTACCAATTACTGATCTGCTACGATACTGGGACTGAGATCCTAACATCTTTCAAACAAACTAAGGTACTCACATCTCAGATCACATACATGAGTGGAGACGTAGACGTCGTCTCATCAAACTTGAGCTCCCAGATCAGTTAGTGGCTGAATGGTTCACGAAGTCCTTCGTGAATGAGATTGGTAAAGATATCGCTATGGGCGGTGTTGTGACAGAAGAGCAGGCTATAGCTAGATCTCAATATCTTGATCTCGTTTATTCACAAACGGGAACACTCTACACTTTATTGCCTGACCTACCTCGTCCTGGTACCTCCAACACTTCTACTGCTCCAGCTGCCTCGCATGCAGCTGATGGTGTGATTGGGACTGCTCATACCCATTCACATTCCGTTTCGTCCACAACCCCTAAACCCACCTCTTCTAATGTTCAGAATGCCTCGTCTCCTGCTCCTCCCCCCGGTAAAACCTCAGAAGTGAACGTTGTTCAGTCTACACCGACCGGTAAGAATAAGTCAAAGAAAGGGAGAGGCAAGAATAAGGGGGGTAAAAATAATAATCCCACTGAACCTACTACGAATGCTCCTGTTGAAGAGTGGGATAAACGAAAACCGCGCTACCCGTGTCTTATCTGCGGTGACGATCATTACACCAAAGATTGTCCTCGACGTGCCGAAGTTTCAAAGTTTCTTCAGGGAACACCTAAACCACCTACCCCGAAAGTCTTGTCTCAACCATTCCCGGCTCAGCAACAGGCCTCTTTGGTCATCCATGACCAACCTTCTACTTCGACCACATCATATGTTTTGATGTGCACCGGTGATTCTAAGATGAATGACGTTGCAATTGCAACTAGAGCTAAATACTATACTCCTTCTAAGGAGAAGGTTGATGACTTACCTCCTGATCTGGTACAAGCTTCTCCATCGAATCCACCTACTAACGGTCCTCTTCATCTCGAAAGACCGAGTCTTGATACAGTCCTACGACCCCCTAAAGGTGTTGTTCGCAGGTCGACATTCAATCCTCATGCTCATGCGGCTCAGAACTACAGTATTGTAGAAGATCTGGCCCAAGCACCTTCGGCGATGTCCGCCCTTGAGGTCCTTCAGTCTTGTCCTGCGCAACGAAGGGCCCTGTTGAAAGCTATAGGTGGTATTGACCCTATGGATTCGAATTTGATAGTCTTTGACTTGGACGAACATGTTCCAAGGTTGCCCCCCCAACTTGCTTTTCAAATCCAAGTTATTGTCGCTGACAAGAACATTTGTCGGACAGTGGTTGACGAGGGGGCATCTACGTGTGTAATGTCTCTTGCTTGTTGGAAAGCCATTGGCTCTCCCCCATTAACGGAATCACAGAATACTCTAAAAGCCTTTAATGGCTCTGGTTTTAAGCCTTACAGCGTTATTTCCTCGTTACCCGTAACTCTTGAAGGTAAGACCATCCAAATTGAAGTGGAGGTTTTCGATTCTCACTTAGATTATAATCTCCTTCTTGGACGTAGCTGGGTCGATTCCATGCACGCTGTTGTGTCCACTCTTTTCCAGGTCTTACGATTTCCTCATCAGGGCAGAGTGCTTACAGTAGATCAGCTTGCCTTTTTTAACTCCGATATTCGCATAGGAAATGTACCGTTCATAGCTAAAACCCCACCGGGCTACGAGAATGTTGGAGTCGGTCTCTTGAAAGACTCGTCGTTAATGGGTACTTTTCCCATACCGCCACCACCCGATATTCTCCGCCCGTCAGTTGCTTCAATTGACATGATCTCCGCTATTCCTTATGAACTTCCTGCATCTTTTGACCCTTGGATAGTCCCAGATCCCGGAGATTATGCTCGTTACGGCAACGTTATGCCGTTAAGTCCAATTGAGTCTGCTTATCAAGCGATTCAATCGGCAGCTTCTTCCACATCCTCTCCGGAGGAGTTGTCTCCCAATCCTTTCCACGTAGTCTTTCCCACTGACGAGATGATCATGTCCGTCATGGCCGATACGCCTTGGGACAATGGGCATCATTGTTCCATTTTGTTTCTGGAACAACACACTCTGGAAAATTATCAACGGATTTCGACTCCGTCGACCGTTGTTGTCACAATGACTGTTCCTGGATCTACACGAGATGTGTTTGCAGAAGGGAACCTAAGTAATATTTCACCTACGATTCCCGTTGATATTTCAGTGAAGCCTGGAATAGTAGAAAATGTTCACATTGGAGCTTCGTGTTCTCCAGAGGAAATTACCACTTACACTTCGTTATTCAAGGAATTTCGTGATGTTTTTTCCTAGAGTTACGAAGAGATGCCAGGTATCGACCCGTCTATCATTGTGCATGATATCAAAACGTACCCTGGAGCCAAACCAGTACGACAGTGCCTCCATCCTGTCCATCCACGCAAAGCGGCAACCATTAAGCTCGAAGTTGAAAAACTTCTTAAAGTCGGTTTTATTTACCTGGCTTTGACAGAATGGGTTTCTAACCCAGTACCGATCAATAAGAAAGGTGGGAGTATACGTGTTTGCGTCGATTATCGGGACATTAATAAAGCTTGTCCAAAAGACAATTTTCCGACCCCTTTTGTCGACCAGATCGTAGATGACTGTGCCGGTAGTGAATTCTTTTCCCTTATGGATGGATTTTCCGGTTACAACCAGATTAATATCGCTCCCGAGGATCAACATAAAACCGCTTTTATTTGTCCTTGGGGTACTTTCGCTTACCGAAAACTTCTGTTCGGTCTGAAGAACGCAGGTGCCACGTTTCAACGTGCGATGTCTTATGCATTTCACGATATTAAACATATCGTTCAACCTTATTTGGATGATTTACCGGCCCATTCATTACGCCGGGTCGATCACCCTACTCATCTTCGAGCTATTTTCGTTCGTTGTCGGTTCTATCGCATTCGTCTAAACCCGCATAAATGCATCTTTTGCGTCGAATCCAGCCGTCTTCTTGGTTTCATTGTGTCACGATAGGGGATCCGGGTAGATCCGATCAAGGTTGAGGCCATTCTCAATCTTCCTCCTCCTTCTTCACTACTCCAGTTACAAAGTTTGCAGGGGAAAGCAAACTTTCTTCGCCGTTTCATTCCGAACTACGCTGAGATTACTCGTGGTTTCACTCGTCTTTTAAAGAAAGGTTCAGAGTTCGTTTGGGACAAAGTTGCCAACAACGCTTTTGAAGCTCTGAAGTTGTCCCTTACGAAAGCTCCTCTTCTTTTTCCTCCAGATTATAGTAGGGATTACTTTCTTTATTTAGCAGCGTCCGAGTATACTATTGGTATGGTCCTTGTTCAAGAGGATGATAACCGAGATGAACATGTTATATATTACTTGAGTAGAAGTCTATCATCGACGGAAGTTAAGTACCAACATGTTGAGAAACTGGCCTTGGCTGCTGTTCAAGCAGTCCAACGATTTCGTCATTATATTCTTGCCAGAAAAACTACTATGATTTCGCATTGCAACCCCATGCAACATATATTGACCCGTCAATTGCTGGGGGGCAAGTACTCCAAATGGATAGTTATTCTCCAGGCGTTCGATTTGGAATTCGATCGCGCCACATCGAAGAAATCCTTGGTTTTTGCTGAGTTGATTTGTGATTTTCCCCACACAGCCACGGAAAACGTAGCAGTTGATTCGTTACCTGACAAATCACTTTTTCTTATAAGTACCGATGATATTTGGTATGGAGATATCATTATATATCTCCAAACTCAAACTTTCCAGCCTGCTTTGTCCAGTAATGAACGACGTCGGATACGTTACCAGGCTCGCCATTACATTATTCTTGGCGGCACTCTTTACCGTCGAGGAATTGACTCTGTCTTTCGACGTTGTTTGACCTTTGACGAAGCCGAGAAAGATTTAAATGACTGCCACTCAGGGGCATGTGGTGGCCATATGTCTGGGTATGCTACTGCTCAGAAAATCTTACGCGCAGGATACTTCTGGCCTTATTTGTTCCATGATTGCATTGCTGCTGTTCAGAAGTGTCATGCCTGTCAGACCTATCAACAAAATATTCGGTCGCATCCTGCTCCACTTCATCCTGTAGTCTCAGTAGGTCCTTTTGCTAAATGGGGCATTTATTTTATGACATGTCACCCTCACTCGGCCGGGGGGCATGGTTACATTATTGTAGCTATGGATTATTTCACAAAATGGGTCGAGGCAATGCCGACATTCGATAATACTGGGAAGACTGCAACACTATTTCTATTTAACCATGTCATCACTCATTTCGGTGTCCCGCAAGCTATCGTTACTGATCACAGTAGTCACTTTCAAAATTATATTATGTCAGAACTCACAGAGAAGTTGGGCCTTCGTCATGACAGATCAACACCTTATTATCCACAGGCTAATGGCCAGGTCGAATCTATCAACAAAGTTCTTATAACGATGATTCGACGGATGATAGGAATACATAAGACTAGCTGGCACACGATGTTGTTTTCAGCATTGTGGGCGTATCGGACATCTGTTAAATCCGCTACGGGATTTACGCCTTTTCGTTTAGTTTATGGCATGGAAGCCATTCTACCCATAGAATGCGAAATATCGTCTTTGAAGCTAGCTGTAGAACTCTTGCCTAATACTTCTGCTGAAGAGGAACGTCTGTTGTTTTTGATGCAATTAGATGAGACTCGTCGTGACGCTACCCTTGTAATAGAAGCCCAGAAAAAACGTGTTAAGGCACAGTATGACAAGCATGTCAAACCTCGTGTCTTCTCTGAAGGAGACCTTGTTCTTCTATACGAACAGGATAAAGATGTCCTAGGAGCTGGGAAATTCGAACCAATGTGGCATGGGCCTTATATTGTTAGCAGAGTCTTAGATAAAGGAGAGTATGAGTTAGTAGATTATGATGGTGTGCCTTTGAGTGAACCCAGGAATGGGTTGTACTTGAAGAGGTACTACGCATAAGTCATTTGTGCATGAGTACTTGTATTTTATGTATCATACTGCGTGAGTGTGTTACTTTAAGTTTGCCTTGACGTTATTTGGTTTTTTCCCTTACGTGACGTTATGTTTGATTGCCAGATGTCGGAGTTTTCGCTACCTTATATTGGCTTCGCTAATGGAGCTAGCCGTAGTACCCGGAACCTAGCTTCTGCTGCATGGGCAATCTATGCCCCGACAAACGAACTCATATCTCTACGAGGTATATGTCTTGGCCGAGCAACCAACAATATCGTAGAATATAGTGCCATGATTGAGTTATTAGTTGATGCTATTTCTCTTGGAATTCGTCGTTTGGTTGTACGACTTGACTCGCAGCTAGTGGTGCTATAGCTAAGTAATGTCTATTCTATTCGAAGTCCTACATTATTAAGAGTATATTTGCGGATTTGCCTCTTGGAAAGACATTTTGATCATATAGAATATCAACACATTCCGAGAAGTCTTAATACATTGACAGATGCTTTAGCTAATTATGTATTGGACAGGCATTTGAACAATTTATAAATCGAACATATTTAAAATGTACACAAGTGTAAAGTAAGCCGGTAAAAACCATGTATATATATAACGATCAAAGTTTGTGTTTTACAAAATGTGTCCGAAGACCAAAATATCAAAAATGGAAGCCCGTGGCTTCTACAAAAGTGACATCACTAATGATGTTCATGGTAACATGCTAAGGTCCTAGCAACCCTACGGAGCAAACGACCCATAGAGGCAGAAACTCCCACGGTGTGACGCTGATCGCGTCGTGGGATCTCTTCCAGAGGCATCTCTGGAACATCAGCCATCAAGCCCTCTAAGTTCTGCTCCACTGTGAGGTAGTCCTCAGCATACTGGGGGACTGGAACTGCTACTTCTCCTCGACGCTGGACAGGAGAGCTACCAGCTGGTCTGTATGCCCCAACATCTGTGATTATCAACAATATTTTGGTGTTAGTCTTGGGACAGAACCATAAAACCAAAAACATTTAATATGATGAAAATACAAAAACATCTAAAAAGTTAAAAAGTTGGTGTTTTTCTTACCAATATTTCCCCACTGTGCGTCTTCAGGCAGGGCAAGTTCAGGATCACCTTGAAAGTCCAAGCCAACGTATGCATAATCCTCAATCATTAGAACCTGGCCTTGGAGCGAGTCAAAAAAGCGATCGTCATACCTGATGATCAGTCCTGTCACATGTCTGGTCATAAGTTGGCACCATCGTAACATCCGTGGTTCCCTGGGACCCGAAAAGTGTTAATCTCCCTGAAGCCTATACACTGGCACCCTCTCGCAGAAGAAAGAAACCAGCAATGATCCATAACCAAACTGCTTTAAATCTCCTCGTCTACTTTTTGTCAGTTGTTTTTTGAAATTGCGTAACACGACATCATCCTAGTTGAAGACCCGGGGCTCGAGACACTCAAGGGCATATTGAAAGTAGCTTTGTAGAGCCATATGCAGGGCAGAACTTCCCGCCATCCGAGCTATGGTAAGGAGTATGGTACAGAGAGTGATATCAGTCACTCCCCAAATGGCTACTTTCCCCTTTTGTCGTTCCGCCTCAGGCACGCAATACTGTCGACAATACTCGCTCATTTTCAGACCTCCCCTGCGGTTACCACTCAAACTGACATATGAACCCCTTCCAGACAACCCGGTCAGAAAATAGATATCTTCAATATCAATTGTCAATGTATGAGCACCGACATTGAAAACCTGCTGATCCGGATCCCACATCCGGACTAAATGTTCCAACAAACACACTTGGGCCCTCATGCCCGGAATGCGGAAATACTTTAGGAGACCGCAGTCTCTTAAAATGACAATAGTTTGTGGATGGTTTTCGGCGGTGGCATTGTCTTCTTCGTGCTCTCGTTCCCTCCATTCGAGCACCATAGCAATAGCTATTTACCTGCATGGCACCATATAAAGATAATTAGTAATCTCAAAATATGAGAAAATTGGTTTGATTGGTCAAAATATTAAACAAAAATTTGATTCTGCGTCGTTCGCAGGCTGAGTATAACACACAATGCGGATTTCCCGCACCCTGCTTTAAGCCCGCCTGCGGGAATTAGGACTTCTCGCAAGCCCCGTATGGGTAGCCTGCGAGAATCCTCTCGCGTGCATAGGGTTTCAAATTTCAACATAAAACTTTTTTTTTAACCATTCAAATCAAAAAATTCAACCATGCAAAGAAAGAGGATGGAGTACTTACCACTTTGATCTGGACGATTCATGAAATGATGCCCTGATGCTCCCAGGAATTGATGTTGAAGATCGAAGGAAAATGGAGGTCCTTTGCACTGAATTGGTAATTGGGTAAAACATATGGTGAAAATGAAATGTAATTTTGTTTTTATTTACTTTTTATCATAGTAAAAGTGGGTTTTTCCTATTTTTCACTCTTTTGCCCTAATTTCTGATGTGAAAGTGAGTAAATGACCTGCAGGTCTCTAGCAGAGGATTATGGACGATTTTTTTTTTGCAATATGATGTGTTTTGCTTATTTCTTATGGTTTTTTAAGTGCTTTTTATCCGTTCTAGCACTTGCATTAAACTTGAGAACGTGATCGAGTGTTGTTTTATCCCTTTTCCGGGCTTGTTGAGGTTACACGAAAAAGGAACCCCCCTGGAGTTGACTTTAAGCCCTTTTCATGACTCCCTAAATATGAAAAGATTGCCGAGTGATCTTGCTTTTTTCACACTCGTTAAAGTATTTGAAGTTATGCGTCTTTCGAGCAATAGTTTAACCCTTTTTCGGTCTCTTTGGACTATTGTATGAAAAAGGCACTGAGAGAGTTCTCTTTTGAGTGTTTTTCCTAACTCTATAATCTTGAAAAAACTTTGAGTTTTCTTTCTTTGGACTCACAAAACAAACATTGAAAGGCCCATATGGGAAATGAGTTTTCTTTACGTGTTTTTCAGACTCTTGAAATATGAAAAACCCCCAAGTTTACTATCTCTGGACTCGTTAAACAAACATTGACAGACCCGTAATGGGACCGAACCACTCCTTCCTAGGGTTCGTTAAAAATACTCCAAGGGACTCGTCCGAAGGATGAGCTTATATCAACAAGCATATGTGATCCTCTTCAAGCTTGCGTAAAAATAAAGAGGTACTTGCCAGAAATGGTGGGGGGAAAATTTGGGAAAGGGATATGTTTCATCTTTACATTAATTGGCAGTAAGAGTCGCTCTTGAACATGACACCCCCTATTCATCTTCTAAAGCCGGTTTGGGAAATCCATTTGTCTCTCATTCGATTTGATAACAAGGTCTTTCCATGTGTCGTATTTGAGTCAATGCTGCCAAATCATTGGTCGTGTCATTAATATGTTCAAGAGCAGTCTGTTTGAAACCTCTACTTGAGTCGGCCATCTGCAGTTATCCATTCCTTTCATGTCGGCCTTCCCTGTGTCCAAAGTCCAATTGCCACATACTCTGTTTCAGTTTCAAACTCTGTTACTCATTTCGTGTCACTGATGGGGGATACATTAAGGCCCTCCTGTGACGAGTCTTGTTCCATCGACATCAGCACATTATCCAGGATTGAGACTTAGAAATATTCAGTACCTTGGAGCTTGCATGCCTCAATGGCAAGTTTCCTTGCTTTCGACAGTGGGTTTACATCATTGACCCCTGATCGAAAGATTCTGTCGATTGTTCGACATCAACTCATTTATTCACAATCGATAGATTTTACTGTAGTACCTTGGGAGTCATTAACATTAATGGTGATTTCCCTCTCACTTGTTAACGGTTGCATTAATGACCGGTAATCAAGTGGTTTCTGCCATGTTCGACTTCGACACATGTAATCACATGGTCAGATTCGTACTTTGGGCGATGAGATTAAAGACCCTGGGTATTATCTTTCAGATCCAGGTTGCGATGGAGTATGCATCATTTTACGACACATAGATCCACTGTGTATGTTTCGTGGCTATGTCATTTTGATTGAAAATTTGTCGCATATATCCACAGTGTATTCAAGTGGCTATGCTATGTTATGACTACATGGATCCACAGTGTATGATTGGTGGCCATGATCTTTGTTTATGATGTCATCAATCTATGATCTGAGTATGGGAATGCCTACCTCAGAAGGGATAAATATTATATTCTGCTGATGCTTGGATGTTTGCAGGTTTCCGATTAGATGAGTTCTTGGTTCTTGACACACACATGCAGCTTACAAAGTCCGTCGACTGTCATTGATTCCACTCTCAGACTTTGGGGGGCATTCTGTTATCCACGATTTTGGTCATTGTGATGGTGTTATGATAATGTCATGATGATGAAATATCAATCTCTTCCATAAGAACATTTTCCTGAGAAAGGTTACACTTATCCGTTTCTAGAAATCATATTTTAAAAGATAGTTCGCAGGCTGCTTATATGGTCACCTGCGGGAATACCTGTTTCTCGCATGCTGCTTCAAGCTTGGGTGCGAACTTCTCGCACTGTACTCAAGGCTAGGGTGCGAACATGATCTTAAAGAAGGAAAATGGATAAGTTATCGATCCTTCTAGAAGGGAATCTTCTAGGAGGATGAGTTGGCTCTTGAATGGTTGGCAAAATACTGGCTTTCCAGATATAGTTGGATCATTCCCTATCCAAGTAACTAAATCATCTTCTCCTATATATTGAGGAGATTGCTCATGGAAAAGGTTAAGCATAAGCAAGCTAGTAAGATATTGATTGGAGAATTGTTAGAAGCCTGTATGGAGAACTGATGCTACAGCAGTAAGAGACTACAACAAAGTCATCACAAGTGGTTGATTTTCTTCATGCATGAGCAAGTGTGTGTGTCAGAGCTAGGAGCCATCGAAAGGAGACCTACGACATCAAGGCTCAGGTTGTAAGTTTCTCTTTCAATTAATTAATACAGTAATATGTCCCTTTCCCATAAAGATGATGTCACTTTATTACATGATTCCTTGATCACATGTATAGACTAGCTATTGAATACATTAATCTGCCTTTAATTTGTTTGGTTTGTTCTGTTGTGATCTGAACGGAGCAAGAGCATCAGAGCGAAGCTAGGAACAACAGAGACTTTGGAAAGCGTTCATAAGGTATGTCCATATTCCTTTATCTCTTAGTTCATTCAATAGACTAGATCTAGGGAAAGAGTAGTATTCTGTCTTGTTTTGTTCTAGATCCAGGTGGATATAGGGATATCGGTTCATGTCCGCACTTACGGATTAATCCATAAACATTGTTCTAGAAAATACTTGAGGCTTGTATGATCTATCTTAATTTGGAGGCATTTCCCCAATAGATAAGGGTGCCAAAGATCAACGATATGAAGAATAGCTAACATTTCCTTTTTATAGATTGATTTGCCCAAATTTTGTTCAGACAATTGTTTGTTGGTAAAGGGAAAAGGTCGACCCTATTGCATAAGGACAATGTCAATTCCTTTCCCTGAAGCATCACATTCCAGGACATTGGTCTGTGTGAAATCAGGAAGGGATAGGAGTAGAGTGGTGCACATGGCCATCTTCAAGGTTTGAAAAGCCTAAGAAGTTGTTGGAGTCCAAGTGAAATAATTTTTTTTAAGGAGTGTAGTGAGAGGTGCCGCAATCTATCCATAATTCTTAACAAACTTGCAATAATAACCTATTAAGTTGAGAAATCCGCGCAATCATTTTAGAGTCTTTGGGCAAGGCCATTCTTACATAGCTTCAATATTTTTAGGATCCACCCTGACGTTGTTCTTGCCAATAATATGACCCAAGTACTCAACTTTTGAGGTGCCAAAAGAACATTTAGATTGTTTCAGGAAAATTTGGTGCTGAGAGAGTAGATGGAGAAATCGATCCATGTGAGCAAGACGATCTGTCTAGGTTTTTCTATACATGAGGATATCATCAAAGACAACTAAGACAAAATGATGGAGAAAAGGTCGGAAGACACGATTCATGAGGATTTGGAAAGTGGAGGGAGCATTAAACAAGCCAAAGGGCATGAACAAAAACTCATAGTGGCCCTCATGATTTCTAAAGGAAGTCTTAGGAATGTCTGACTCTTTCATACAGAATCTGGTAGTATCCAGAATGAAGATCAAGTTTAGTAAAGAACTAGGCGCCACTTAATTCATCCAAGAATTCATCAATGACAGGAATGGGAAATTTGTCTTTAATTGTGAGTTTGTTGAGGGCACGAAAGTCAAGACACGTGTGCCAAGAACCTTCTTTCCTCATGAAAATTACAACAAGAGAAGAGTATGGGCTTGTGCTAGGGTGGATAACACCTACGTTAAGCAGTTCTTGAACCATTTTCTCAATTTCAATTTTTGGGGAAAATGGGTGACAATAGGAACGAATATTGGGAGGAAGGCTTCCTGGGGAAAAGAGAATGGAATGATCATGAACACCATGGGAAGGAGGGAGTACCTGGGGAGTGGAAAAACCCACTTGATGTTTAGAGAGGATGGATTGGAGGTCCTACGACACAAAGGGTGTCTCAGTTGCTTGTATGGCATGGAGTTGGGAAATGACGCCAGAATGAACTTTTTTGAGCATTTTTTCCATGTGATGGGAACTAATGATCTCAGGGGAACTGACAGTGATGCATTGGAACTTATATTGTTGGACCTCATGGTCAAATTGCATGTTTAATTCCTTAAAATCCATGAGAATGGAACCCAAATTTCTTAGCCAATCTTCACCCAACACAATGTCACAACCACCCATGTCAATAGCAAACATATGATATTTCAGGTGGTATTCACCAATTTGGAGAAACACATTTTCACAACACCCTCCACATTTCATGGACCCGCCATTGGAAATCATGAATTGGAAATTATTGACTGCATAGATATAGCAATTAGTTTCTTGGGAAATGTGGCGATGAATAATATTATGGGTGCTTCCACTATTAACAAGAATGATGAACTTCCTATGATTGATGTAGCCAATTAGTTTCAAGGTTTGGGGAGCAGATAATACAGTGAGAGAATTTAGGGAAATGACCGGTTCTACTTCGGGAGGGTCTGAGGGAGGGGTTATGTCAATGGGTTCAGGTGACATAGACACAAGGGGAGCTTCTACATCATCTTCCAAAAAATCCTTCAATATGGCCATAAAATGATTTTGCTCCTTACAATTGTGTCCTAGAAAATATTTGTCATCACAATTATAACAAAGGCCTTTGAGTTGGCATTTAGCCATTTCGACCCGGGTCAATTTTTGGATCTTTAGTGGAGTAGAAGGAGGAGTGGGATTTACTAGTTTAGTGAGAGGAATAAATGAGGGTTTCTGGTTTTGAGAAGAGACAACTTGTTGTGCTTCCTTATCTCTTTTAGTATCCTCCACCCAACTCCAAGGCCGAGCCATGAGGACATGGGAATGAATATCATCCTTGAGGCCACTGATAAAACATTCTCAGAAAAAAGTATAAGACATGCCCTCTGTACGAAAATCCATTCCTTCAAAAGAAGATATAAAGTATTCCATTGTGCTAGATTGTTTCAACTTTTTCAAATGGCCTAAATGGTTGGTGTCTGTGTCAAAGAGTTCATAAATCTCTACCACAAAGTGTGTCCAAGAAACATACCCTTAATGGGCAGTTTTTCTCCATTGCCACCATTTCCAATGTTCTTGATCTATATGGAGAACACGATACCAGAGTTTGTCCAACTCATCTATAATTTCGTACAAAGAGAAATAATGTTCCATTTGAGTTACCCAACCAGTGGGATTGGAGCCATCAAATTTGGTCACATCCACATGCAGAAGGCGTAGGTCACGCTGAAAGTGATGGTATTGAAAATTATGGGAATGAGAGGAAGTTTCAGCTTCGGTATGAAAAGGTGGGTCAGATAAAGTGGGATCTACAGGGATATGCAGCTTGGTGCAGATCATCAAAGTGACAGATTCAATATGGGTAGTAATGTCTTGTTTGAGGTCTTCTTTGAGTTCCTCTATTGAGGTGGCGATGGAGGAATGCATATTTTTATTGATGGTGGAAATATTGGCATGATCTATCTCACTTCGTGTTGGGTCTCTGTAAAATTAAATTGAAAGGCATTGAAGCTATCTTCCAATTCTTGGCTATGTGTATGGGCCATGATGATGAGGGAATCGAAAAGGGGTGGGTGGGGTCAAAACATTTGTTGAAAAATGATAGGTATGAATGTGATAAGGGTGAAGAGATAAATCCAATGGAATAGGTCTCAAATAATGGTGCAACAAAATCCAGTCTGAAGAATACTGTCTGGAGAATACTGTACTAATGAAATTCGCAAATTCTTAAGCAGGAAGAAATGTGTAGTGATTTGATAACTTGAACACAGTTGTGCGGCAATAGATCTTGTCTGTTTTGTTTTTTTGTTTCCGTCCCCAAGGGTTAGGTATTCACGGGTTCTACAGACAAGGGTTTTCCCTATGCTATAGCTCTCTGATATATGTATGAGTTCCAACAGTAGTACTTGGCCCAATATCCCAGGGCACCAACTAAGGAGGCTAGACCGTTCCCTTAGTCGTACTACCTGACTAACCAGGTAATAGAGAGTATCTTCCTGAGTGTTTTTCTCGGTGGAACTATAGCAGTCAGGCGACCGATCGGTTTATCTAAAGAGGGATTCAGGAAATCTAGGCCGATTCGTATATAGGTGTTTTCTAATGCGCTTCCACTCAAAAGGGTACCAACAAGGGTTACAATGGCGGTGAAAAGATGTGCGCTTAAGTACCACTTGTATTTCCTGCATGTATGAATATCCGACCATGGGTTTATGCGCATAACAACATATCTATGTAGCTTAAAGATGTCGAAATACATCTCTAACTTGAAAAAAATTCACCCACAATTTTATGTTGAGGAAAGTACTTTGATACCACTTGTAATATTCCATATACAAAACATATGCAGAATAGAAATAAAATGCTAAAAATGGAAGATGAAAAATAATATAACCAGAACAACACCACAATAATACTGAAATGATACCATAATAACACCAGAAAGAGCACTTTGATTAGTGAGAGCAATTTTCACTTGCCTCTTCGAGGGGACAACCTCCAGTCTAGAAGAGCTCTATTACAATAATATCCAAGACAAAATGTCTCATACCCTCGACTCCTATTTATACTAAATATGTATATCAAAAGAACCATTTAGAGGAATATCCTTCTAGATGAGAAAGCTTCTATTAGGTCTTCTTACATTCAACTTTTCTTCCTTATTGCTAAGCCTTATTAATATTGACCTTTATTACATCAGAATATATTATTCTACCTATGTGAGGGGTTAGGTCCTTAACACTAGCAACCAATGATGTATTTATTAATAATAATGATCAAAATATTACATTTCCTAGGCACATTGGCCTCTTTCAATTGTTTGGCCACACTGGCCTTTCATGGATTAAAAAGATACATTATTTAATACGAGGCTCAAAACCTAGGGTGTTACATCCCCTCCCCCTTATTTTGGCACTGTCCTTGGTGCATATACAAAACATAAATCAAAATTTAAAAATTTATTCAAAACGTTGTGGGTACTCTACCCACATGGAATCTCCATGCTCCAAAGTAGCATATTGAGGATCGTAGCATGTCCACTAGACTTTTACCATCTCTATAACACGATTCTGGAGCATTTTGACTTTTCTGTCCAATATTCATGTTGGTTGGACCTGAAATTCTCCCTCTATCTCTACCTGAATCAGATGCCAATCAATACAATGGTTAGGATCATGTACATAATTTTTTAGAAAAAGGGACATGGAATAAATTATTCACAATCATAGAAGCAGGAAATGCAAGAATGTATGCAACTATCTCTATTATGTCCAATATCTCAAATGAACCACATAATCTGGCTACTAGCTTTGTAAAACTACCCAACTTCAAATATCTCTTCTTGGGCTTCACTTTTAAAAGCACATCCTCCCCCACTTTAAATTATCTAGTTGTTATGTTCTTATCTGTATGTCTATCTTGAGCTACCTTTAAATTCTGCTTAATTCTAACCATCTGGTCTTCCATATCCTTGAGCAATTATGTACCAAGTACCACTATGTTTGTTGGGTCGTCCCAACTCATTGGAGTATTGTATTTCCTTCCACACAACGTTTCAAATGGGCTCATTTTAAATTAATCTTGATACCCGTTAATATAGACAAACTCAACTAATTGTAAGTAATCTTACCACTTAGATGGTTTATCCATCACATACATTCTCAACATGTCTTCAATTACTTAATTGACTCTCTCTGTCTGCCCATCTAACTGTGGATGGTATGTTGTGATAAAGTTCATATTTGTAACAAATACTTTAAACAATACCCTCCATAAATTTGAAGTAAACTCTGTATCTCTTTCTGAGACAATTGTTTTAGGTATCCCATGCAACCTAGAAATTTCTCTCATGTAAATTTCTGCAATATTAGCTATTGTATGAGTTGTTTTTATAGGAACAAAATGAGTAGACTTTTTCAATTTAGCAACCACTACCATGATTGAATCATGGTGTCTTGTTGTCCTGGGAAATTTAGTTATAAATCAATGGTTACCACTTCCCACTTCTTCTCTCGAATTGGTAATGGTTGTAGAAAACCCACTAGGTGCCTATGCTCAGCCTTCACTCTCTGACATTCCATACATATGGAAATGTAATCGACAACATCTCTTTTTATTCATAGCCAAAAGAAAAGGCTTTTTACTACTACAATTGTTTTCTGGTAACTGAGATGTTCGACATATGGAACATTATGCATTTCTTTTAATACCAAATTTCTATGTTCTCCGGAACTAGGAACACAAATTCTATTTTTATGTATAAGTAATCCATCTTCCTCCATCTCATATTCTTTAATTTTATGTTGTACATTTTCTTGTTGTAAGCTTTGTTTTACCTGCAGGTAATGATGATCCATAACAACAACATATAAAATTATACTCTTTAAATATGACTAATTCATACTAACAATTGTATAATGCATGAGATGTATTCTTCTACTAAGTGCATCAACAAATTTATTTTCTTTTCCTTTTATATGCTTGATATAAAAATTGTATTCACTTAAAAATTCCATCCATCTCATTTTCCTGGCATTCAATGTTGTTTGTTCAAAAATATATTTCAGACCACAATGGTATGCTCTTAATTCAAATCTCTTCCCCATGAGGTAATTCCTCAACATATTCAATGCGTGAACAATGGGAGAAAGTTTCAAGTCATGTGTGGCATAGCTCGACTCATGTTCTTTAATATTTATGGACTCATTACCAATGACATGTCCATTTTGAGTGAGAACTCCACCAAGCCCTTCCTTTCATGCATCTGTACATACCACACAAATTTCATTTGGGCCACCAATATTTAAAATAGGTACACTAGTAACTAATTATTTTAGTAGATTAAATTTATCTTCACACTTAGATGTCCATTCAAATTTAATTCCCTTCTTTTGCAAAGAAGTGATGGGATGAACACATTTAGAGAAACTTGCTATAAATCTTCTGTAGTAATTGACTAATCCCATAAAATATTTGACTTCTAAAGCATTCCTAGGTGTTGGCCATCCTCTAATGGATTCAATCTTCTATGGATCCACTGCTATACCTTGTTCTGAAATAATGTGTCCCGGGTAATGGATCTATTCTTGGTAAAAATAACCCTTACTAAGCTTGGCATACAACTGATGTTTACTCGGTACTTGCAATACCAATCTTAGGTGATGTTCATGCTCTTCCTCTAAATTAGAATAGAAAATTATGTCTTCCAGAAATACTATGACAAACGTATCCAATTAATTTCTGAATATGCCATTCATTAAGAACATAAAGATAGTTGTTTCCTTGGACAGTCCAAATGGCACCACTACAAATTCATAATGCCCATATCTGGTTCTAAAGGATGAATTATAGATGTCTTCTTCCTTGATTCTTACTTGATGCTATCCTGATCTCAAGTCTATCTTTGAAAATACTTTTTCCCCTCTTAGCTGATCAACAAGGTCATCAATCCCCCCCCCCTTTTTTTTATTTTTTACACCTACGGAGTTATACTTCAATCTGGAGAATAATGTAGTGATGAAATTACCAAATGATTAAGAAGGAAGAAATGTGTAGTGATTTGGCAACTCACACATAGTTGCACGATAATAGATCTTGATTGTTTTGTTTTTTGTTTCCGTCCCCAAAGGTTAGGTATTCAAGAGTTCTATAGACAAGGGTTTTCCCTATGCTATAGCTCTCTAATATACATGTGGGTTCCAACAATAGTACTCGACCCAATATCTCAGGGAACCAACTAAGGAGGCTAGACCATTCCCTTAGCCGTACTACCTGACTACCCAGGTAATAGAGAGTATCTTCTTGAGTGTTATTCTCGATGGCACTATAGCAGTTAGGTGGCTGATCGGTTTATCTAAAGAGGGATTTAGGAAATCTAGGTCGATCTGTATACAAGTGTTTTCTTATGTGCTACCACTCGAAGGTGTACCAACAGGGGTTACAAGGGTGGCCAACAGATGTGTGCTTAAGTAACACTTGTATTTAATGTGTGTATGAATCCTCGATCGTGGGTTTATGTGATCTATGTAGCTTAAAGATGCTGGAATATGTCTCTACCCTGAAACAAATTCACCCACAATTTTCTGCCAAGAAAAGTGCTCTGATACCACTTGTAATATTCCAGATAGAAAAAGTATGAAAAACATAAATAAAATTCTAGAAATGGCATATGAATAATAATATAACCAGAACAACACCACAATAATACTGAAATGATACCAGAATAACACCAGAAAGAGAACTTTGATTACTGAGAGCAATGTTCACTTGCCTCTTCGAGGGGGAAACCTCTAGTCGAGCAGAGGTCAGTTACAATAATATCCAAGGAAAAAGTTCTCATACCCTTGACTCCTATTTATACTAAATATGTCTATCAAAAGAACCATCTAGAGGAAGATCATTCTAGAAGCGGAAGCTTCTATTTGGTCTTCTTACATTTGACTTATTCTTCATTATTGCTAGTCTTTATTAATATTTACCTTTATTACATAAGAATATATTATTCTACCTACATGAGGGGTTAGGTCCCTAGTATCCTATCAATTTTTTTCTTGTAGTCCTGTAGGCCCATAAAATTGCAGGAACACTTGAGTCTCAATCATCTCTCTCTACATTGCAGATCTTTGTCAAAGTTGTTATCACTGAAATTTCATCCGCACGGGGCGACAAGAACTCCGCATCATCAACACGGAAAAACAGTCATTCATGGCACAAGGTTAATTCCACAACACAACAAAAGGGTCAAAACTATGCAAAATGGCCAAAAAATTAAAAGGTGCTTTGCACCCACTGGGCGCGCGCGTGCACGCATGCAACATCTTCGTATCTAGAGCGCATATGCACGGCTGTGGGGTGAAAAACCCGCGCGCCTGCCAAACGGCGCATTTATGAAGCTGGTCAGCCTCCCAACCACTAATGGATCGGTTCCCAAGTCGATTTGACACCAAATCCGAGCTCAATCTGCGTGGGGAGGCTGGTCAACCACCTAATTATGCCCTAAAGAGCCCCTTTTCACATTCAAAAGAGGTTGCATAATAACCCAATGCTTGTCTATAAAAATCCATGAATGACCACCATTTTCTCAAGGAATTCTTCATACTGTTATGCTGCTGAGATTGCTAGAGACTCCTTCTTTGGCAACACACATTGTAAGCTGCATTTCATAAGCTATTCACCCCTCACTTGAGTGAATA
>ML796451.1:379015-406860 GCA_009831015.1 Picea engelmannii
TTTAGTTTTTGTTTAATTCTTGTTAATAGCTTTGTTGTTTTCTTTCTAACCTTTTACCATACAACTGTCATGACTAGCAGAGCCCAACTAGGCATGTAAGCACTGACTTTTTGCTCATCAAACGACGAAAAGAGTGCAAACAAAAGCATTCTATAGAATTTTATTAATAGATTCTACTATTCCATTGGCCTGAGAATTATATAAGGTACTCTTTTGATGATGAATTTGAAATTCCTTATTCAATTATGAATTTTTTCTATTCAAGAAGTGTGTTCCTTTATCACTAAGTAGAATGCGCGACACCCAAATTGAGTGACTACATTCTAAAATAGAAACTAGGCAGCAGTCTTCAAGGTGCAGTCTATGACTGGTGTTGCTTCTTCCCATCTGGTCAAATACTTCATCACAATGATTATGTACCTCTATCCTGATCTTCTCCCTGATGGGTTGATTGGTCCAATAAAGTCTATTTCCCATTTATCAAATGCTTGTAACATAACCTGTGGGTGTATAGGTATCTCATCCCTCTTGGATGGATTTCCCACCCATTGAAATACATCGCATGCCTGAGAATATTCTTTATCATCTTTATGAAGTGTGGGCCACAAGAGCCCTACACACAAAATCTTATGCACAATTTATTTACATGTGTAGTGTCCTCCTGCAATCCCTTTGTTTGCTTCTATGAGTATCATAGGCCTTTCGTGTTCCAACACACATTGTCAATATTCCATCTGCACCCAACTTGTATAAGTTCCTTGCAATCAACTAATAATATGTTTTTTTAACCACTAATTATTTCCTTTGTGCAACTGTCATGTTTGATGGGGCCATTCTTGTACTTAGAAACTGCGTGATGTCTGCAAAGTAGTCATCCACCATCTTAACTACAAATAATTGTGCATTTGGAAAGATGTCATATAGATTCCCTGCATATTCTCTTGATAGTATGTGAGATAAATGATCAGGTCCTACATTCAACTTCCTTGGTTTCATAGCAACCTCAAAATCGTATTCCTAAAACATTAGTAACAACCTGCATATTCTCCCCCCCAACATTTGCTTGTTCACTAAATATTTTAGTGCAGATGGTCTGTATACATCTTAAAATGAGAACCCAATAAATAATGTCTAAACTTATGAAACAAATATACCATTTCCAATCCTTCTCATTCTATGGTATTATAATTGTTCTCTGTTGTGGACAAATTTCTACTTGCAAAATAAATTGGGTGATCTATGTCTCCTTCCCCTGGTTGAGATAGTGTTGCACCCAAATATATGGACGATGCATCTACATGAACATAGAATTCCTTGTTCTAATATAGAAAGATCAAAATAAATGTGGTCACTAATTTTTGTTTTAAGGTGTCCAAACCCTTCTGACAGACATCATTCCATTGGAACTTCGCTTCCTTCTTCAACACCTTCTCCATAGGTGTTGAAAAATGCACATATTAACCTTTGGTAAACTTAATTTTATATCCCGTGTGACCCACAGTTTCCCTTAGTTGTCTGATTGATGTAGGTGGTTTTAAATCTAGAATCACTGCAATATTGATAGGATCGACTAATAATCCTTTCTTGAATACCACATGGCCCAACAAAATTCCAAAAGGTGCGCAAAAAACACATTTCTTCAAATTTAGCGAAAACTGACATTGTCTACACCTATACAACATTAAGCAGAGTAATTCTATGTGATCCTTTAGTAACTAAACACATTCTAGTCATCTAATTATACTTCAAGGAACTTATGAATAAATTCCTTAAAAGTTGTAACCACAACTCTTGAAAAAAATGAAGGTGCATTGTTCAGTCCAAAGGTCATCATTGTTTACTGATAACTTCCCCACTCTGTTGCAAAATTAGTATTATACATGTCTTACTGTGTAATTTTGATCTGATAGTACCCTAAGAATCCATCTATGAAAGAATAAGCATCCTTCCCTTCTACATTCTCTAGTACTTCATCTATGAACAGTTTTGGAAATGGATCGTGTAGGAATGCATCATTCAACTTCCACAGGTCTACAAAAATCCTAATCTATCCATTTTTCTTATCCTATACCACCATTGGACTTGTCCACTATGATTCCACCACCGGTTCAATGATCCCCACATCCAACATCCTATATCTTTCTTCTTTCACCTTCTCTTTCTACTTCGGATATAACTTGTAGGGTCTTTGTTGCACTGGTTTAGCATCTGTTTTCAAAGGGATCTTAATCTTGCCTACTTCCCCAACTATTCCTTTCATCTCTAAGAATGCAGTTGGGAATAGATATTGATACTCACATAGTAAATCTGCAATCATCTCCATTGTTTCATCACTCCAGTAATCACCTATCTACGCAAAATTTGGATTCATTATCATCCCAATGTTTACCTTCTACATATTTATTGGTTGTGTATATGCATTAGACTCAAGCTTTGGCCCTTCTACTACATGTTCTCCCTCAGTTTCAAGTACTTCCAAATTCATGGGATCTTCCTCATCATGTTCTTCTTTAGAAACATTGTAACACTCCAGTAATTCACAGATAGTCATAGAATCTCTATGTGCACTACACACCGGTACCACCTCCACCATCCCTTCCTATGATAAGATATTAGTTCGAATAAATTGTAGTGTTTCATCTATTAATTGAGATGCATGTTCAAAAGTAAATTTTACCTTGAACCTATGATTCAACTTGTTCCAATTTTTTGTTTCTCTGCGCATTTCCAATTCCAAATACAAGTTCTTCATAATTGTATCCAGTGTATGTATAAACCTGTGTATCTATTCCTCCTTTGGTATTGAACTCCATCTATTTCTACACTGCTCCACATGATTTCCTGGGTCACTTATCATTGTATACTTCTGTGCAATCTTCTCTAACTCGGTACCAAATATCACTTGTATTAGTCTTCTACATTGTGACCAGTGTGCCATCACCTCTTTATATGCATCCCACCATCTAGATGGAGTAGATTTTAGGACAACATATAGTGCCAACAACCTTTTTTGTTTAGGTACCTTCAACTCAAATTCCTTTAAAAACGATCTTATGTCATTCAATCCATATTACATGGGTGGATCACATAACTCCGTTCCAATCCAGTGCAATGATCGAGTTAGGTGTGCACATTGTCTAGTTTATACTTCATACATGCTCTACTGCCAATGTTCTAGACCTTCGTATGAATCTGATGCACATTATGTTAATCCCTAAATAGTGGCACATTACCCCAATTAAGTAAATAGTGGCACATTACATAGATCAAAGAACTGCTCCATCTGAATTATCCATGTGATTGGATCCTTGCCATCAAACTTCCTCATATCAATATTAGGAAAGTGGTTGGTATTCAACCCAAAGTTAGAGTTTTACCAGTATTGATTCATCTTCCTTGTGTCCTCATCATGAATTTCATGGGATACATTTTTACTTTTAGGTGGCCTCTCTATTAGGAATTTTTTTAATCCTTCCATTGTTACACATTATTTTCATCATCCCTATGACCGTTAATGATGTAAAACTATCTGTTGCCTTCAGAGGGATCAGTGGCCTAAGTTCCTGAACAGAGAAGGGAGAAGAACTTTTCCTGAGAAAAGAAGTTGCATTTTCCTTTGTAAAAACCCTGCAAAAAAGGAAGTTCGCAGGTTGCTATATAGGCAGGGTGCGAGAATGCTTGATTCTCGCAGGTTGCACCATAGCTAGGGTGCGATATGTTCGCAGGTTTCTCTATTGGTAGGGTGCGAGAATGCCTACACGTGGGAAAAACAAGCGTTTTCTCTAATATTCTACAAGGAGAAACTTCTATGGTGAGGTGGAATCCGAATGGTTTGGATCTTACTCTCTTTCATGATTTAGTGGGATCATCCTAACCTCCTCACCTTATCCTCTTCAAATTATAAAAGGAGAGGAGTTCTCATGGAGAAAGTTATCTTGTTAGATTTTGAGCTTTTGCTTGGCTTGGAATTATTAGCTTGGTTAGAGTGGCTTTGAGATTTGCTTTGTCAAGATAGATTTTGAGTAGCTATCAGATCCATGGTCTCTGAATTCTTGGAGTGAAAGTTTGTGGGGAATGAAGGACAGTTGGAAGGGACCTTACGACATCAAGTCCATGGTTGTAATCTCTCTTTCATATTTAATATGATACAGTAATATGATTCTTTCCTATAAAGCTTGTTGTGTTTTATTGTATGATTCCTTGATCACATACATAGGTTTATATTGAGTTTATGCTATTACTATCACTTTGGTTGGTTTCGTTCTTTTGCAGGATCATCATTGTATGAGCGTTGAAAAGGAGCTAGGATGGCGATGGCGAGAGGAAGTGACATTTAAACGGTATGTCACTCATCTCTCTTTAGTTAATAAATTCAATATCTAAAACTTAAGGAAAGCGTCATGTTCTGGTGTGTTTTGTTCTAGATCCAAGTGAATCTAGGGAGATCTGTTAGTGTCTGCACCTACCGATTAGTCCAATAACATCCATGATCTCCCTTTTTAAACCATCCATCTTAATATCCATTATTGCCTCCAACTTAGCTTCAGTTGAATCCATCATCCCTTGTAGTTCATCTTTTGTTATTGTCTTCTTTTGTAAATCATTTATGTACATGAGCATTTCTTCACCTTCATCAAGAGTCCAATTAGGATTGTATGAAGGCTTATTTGGTGTAGAAGTTCCCTTTTTGGAGGCATGTTGGTCAAGTATCACTTTTAAACCTTGATTTCGAGGTGGTTCTACTAGAACATATTTCTTTTGTTGTATCTCCAAAATTTCATCCCTTATGGATTTGAAAATTTCATTTTGTATTTCTATGATACATATTCTCTACAATTCCATGGGTATGATCAAAATTGGATGTGCCAAGTGGAAGTTATGGTAACTTCCCCATACCTTGCTGATTTTTGTCCCTTCCAGGAGAGTGTACTTCTAAATCATTCCAAGAGAAAAATATATGATATTTGATTACGAAAATTGCACCCAAAATACTAAATATTGTCCACTATCCAATGCAACTGGTCCCACTTAATTTGGATACTCATTGAAGAAGACATTAGTTTTTTACCCGGAACACCTGTTTGAGACTAGTTAATATGACTAGTCAACTACCCTATCTTACATAGGGTGTATGTAAAAAATTAGGATGACACAGAGGCTTAAATGTTTATCACAGATACCTTGATAATTTATGTGAATATCCTCTCGATTTCTTGGTTTGAAACATCACAGAAATTTTTTTATAGTGAAAATTACATGATGACTAAATTCAGAATGATTCCAAAACCCTATCTTACATAAGCTATATCTCTGAAAGTATAAGGCCTTTGGATATGATATTTTAACCCCACATACCCGGATCTGTATACTAAATATTATCCAATTGGTTCTTTCTTACACATCGTATAAAAAACGTTATATTAAAAACTCCAAGGTGTCTCAGATGCAGTAGTGAAACCCCAATAACTTGAGCTCTGATATCAAATGTTAAGAACCAAATATCAAAATAGCATAAAAAAACCTCTGAATAAGTACTCAACTCCTTGATAAAGAGATAATTTCAGATAAAAATCCTCTTCAATGGGGAAAATATTAGAATATAATGGATGTGCTCATTTTACCATCCACAATATCACTATTGGCACCCAACCATAGCCCGAAGCCACCCTCCGAGCACCTTAACCTTGTCAGAGAATCATTCTGGAAGAAAACCCTAGACTAGATAGCCAAACAAAGGGTAGAGCACCTTTCCCCAAGGATAGCACACCAAACAAGAGATGATAAAATAGTCCAAACCATAACCAAGAGATAGTCCAAGCCAAAACCGAAATCTACTACTTGGAGTAGCTGCAATGGCAGCTCTCCTCCAAACTTGCACACAAACTGGGCAACTGCAATGTGCACAAGTGTTGCTCTGCAATTTTGAGAATTCCTGCCAGAATGAAGATTGGCCTCCTGTATTTATATTAATTTTGGCTAACTTCCTGGGCTGACTTCTCATTCTAGGTACCTATTTACTCATTATAATTTATTTCTTCTAGCCAACTTCTTCTCTTGGAGGCTAATAACCTAATACAAGTTATCCTCTTGAGTCGACTTGTCTTCTAGGGTTATTAGCCAACTCATTAGGGTTTCTTTTTGCTTCCCAGAATATTCTATTCTTGTTAGGTGTACACATGGAGGTAAATACCTCCCGCAAATACCATAATATCAACACTCCCTCCTAGCTAGGGAGGTATTGAAGGTAATGGTCTTGAGCACAAACATACCGTTTACCCGGTAGCATCAACATAGTCGTATAGACTATCAATGTCATCAACTGCATCATCTCTCGAAACCATACTCCATCTAAGTAATCAAACATGATGTTGGATAAGTCACTCACTCCATAAAGTGACACAAGAACCATTCTTCTAATCCGTACATATGTCCTAGAATAATAAATGTCCTCGACCATTTTCTGTCTGAGAAATATCTATCCATTGATCATCCATCTAGATGATAATCATTTCCAACACTGTTGATAGTCTTCAAGGAAATCAGAAAAATATCATTCAATAGAACACAACTGTGTCTATCCATAGTATTACACAACCACAATCTATTGGTACACTACCACACCAAGTAGCATACAGGTACTCAATCAATGACGTATAGTCACAAACAGTGGAACACATCCACCATAGTAGTATACATCTATTGTCTAGAGACATACAGACTTCATAACAATCATCTGATATCAACCTGCACATAAACAATGTTATGATATAAACTGAATCATCTAGGCCATTCTTCCACTCACATGTGTGAGATCTTGGAAGAGCATCTGCCCTCAGAAGGTCAAACATCAATGATGAGCTATCTGGACAATTCTTCTCAAGCAAGGAAGAATAACTATCCTGATTTCTTAGCCTGGACCATTCCCCACCCTAGGCCATTCCTCCAACACTAGACAAAGTGTAACCTGGAGAGAATGAGTCTGCCCTAAGGAATTTATGTCCCTAATTGTTGAACCTGGACCATTCCCTACCCTGGGCCACTCCTCCGACACTAAACAAAGTGAAACCTAGAGAGAATGAATCTTCTCTAAGGAATGACTGTCCAAACCATTTCCTAAGGCAATGTCTGTCCTGCACCAACCTCCAAAATGGACCATTCCCCATGTTAACCACAATGGGAAATCGTTCTCCGGCGAGGTGGACCAGTCTTCTTGAGTAACCCTCAAGAAGAGAGACTGCCCTAGACCATTCCCCATGTTAACCACAATGGGGAATCATTTTATATGGTACATCAACAATCCATCGAACCATTTTCATTACGAAAATGATCGTTCCATCTGAACCATTTTCTGAACTGGAAAATGCCTGTTCGGCAGAAATATCAAACCACTTTCCAAACTGGAAAGGAACTGCTCATCCTGGACCATTTTTGAATTGAAAAATGGTTGTCCATCAATCAATAACACATCAGTGCTCCCTCCCAACCTGGGAGTCATCTATTCCTTTTTCAATAAGGAAGTCATCTCCACGAACTCTAGCTTGAGTATGCAAACTCTTTCATATTGGACATAAGCTTTACCAAAATGTCTTCTTATCTGCTCATTTGTGGAGATATGTATTGGAGAACCATTTTCTCCTTTTTGGACTTCATCATGGATAATGTAATGTTTGATTTCAAATGTACTTCATTCTAGAACATTGGATTTCTCTGAAGACTTGATGTAGCTCTGATCAATAAAGTATATCATTGTTGGATTCCTCTTTGGTTCCTTCTAGCTCACAAAATCATGGCAAGGGTCAAACTGGAACATATCCATGTGACACTTCTTCTTTCATCATGAGATATTTTTCATGGATTGGCAATCCATCATCCTGATCTTCTGATTAATCATTTTGATACAATATCTCTAAATCTTCACCATGCTTCTTCTGTGCATTGGAGGTTCTCCACCAAGTTGTCTTCTTCCATCTGCATACAAGGGTCTCTTTCTGGAATGCCTCAAAGACTTTAGGTTTCTCTTCATATGCTCTTTGTTCAATTGCTTTTGAGAACAGTCTTTTCATTCATATGATGTAGAACTCCAACCCATGGATATTGCGGATGATATAATGACTCATGTAGAGGTATGTATGGTTTACTGGAACAAGTAATCATCATAGTCTTCTCCCTCCATATGGGAGAACCTCTAGTTCTAGATCTTGCAATTCTTGCATTCATATACACTGTTCTTCATCACAACTTTCAGTTCCTTTTCTTGATTTCTTTTAGTGAGTTCATATTAGGCTGGTAATCTTGTGATTCTCAATACAATGACTGATTGTTCTGGCTTCTCTTTCTTTCTTGGAATCTTCATGTTCTTCCTCATGTTTTTATTTAGCTATTGGGTCCATGGAGTTTCTTATAGATTCGATGCACTAAAGATTCAACTTCTTCCTTTCATCATAGGATCATAGATGTGGATGGACAACCAAGGATACTTTAAGGCTTCTCTTTGAAGAAGACTTCTTCTAAGGTCAAACTAAGCACGTACTGCCTTTCATGGCTCCTACCATGGATATATACTTCATCATATTCAATGGATCATAGGATTAGCTCCCTCCTAATCCTTTCTTCATGTATGAGTGCATGTTTTTCTTCTGGAAATATACAATCATCTCCCTCCATCTAACAGAGTCCACGCTTCCATATGCATCCTTATTATCTTCTACAAAGTGTCATAAGTCTTTCTACAATTTCCTCTTGATTGTTGACTTATTTTTGTCTTTGCTTCTTCTAAGTTTCTTCAAAATTGATTATGATTTTGGATGAACTTGTAATAACTTCCACATCATTTGTTTGATGTATTTCATCCTTTAATGTGTATTATCTGACATGTATAATGATAGAAATCCTTCTCTTGTTTGTTCTTCCATAGGTATAGTTCTTCTTGGAACATATTATCTTCTAAGAGATAGATATACAAGATATGTACAGAGACTATGCAAACAAGATATGTACAAGAACTAAGAAGAGTATCATTACCTTGTCTTAGAGGAAGAAGTTTGTTTTATCCTTCCTGGTCTTCTTTGTAGGTTCCTTTTCTTCGACAACTGATGCTTCGTGTGTCCCCTTCCTTTACTTTAGATCGGGACAATGATTCTTGTAGTGACCATACTTTCGATAGTTGAAGCATTGTATTTATGACATGTCTTTATCTTGTTTTGGATTCTTCCTTGAACCAAACTTCATTTTGTTCCTGAAATTCTTGAATCTTGTTGTAAAGGCTTGATCATCGTACTTATTTTGGGGTTTCTCTTTTGCACTGATCCTTGATTATTCTTGAGCACAGCAAGTCCAAAGTTATTCAAATGTAGGGTAATCCTTCCTTTTGTTCATGCTTGAGGAAAATGCATCCCATGTCTTGGGAAGACAATTGAGTACTATGTTTACTAATTCCTTCTCTGAAATCATCTCTTCAATAGCTTCTAGTTGATCTCTTAACTGGGATATTCTCACAAAGTATGATGTTATGTTGTCATCATCATTCATCTTCATGTCACGGAGCTCATTCTTCAGACTCATTACTTGTCCAATGTTTCTGACTGAGAAGAGGTTTGTTAGGGAATTGTACATCTTCCTCGATGAGTCAAGATGGGAGATGTAGAGTATAAAGTGGCATTTTATAGAGTCCACTATGATACTCATGGCATTGATGTCACCGTCTTTAAAATTTTCCATAGTTGCAACGTTCTGCAGTTCTTTCTCTTTTCCTTCTTCAAACTCTCGTTTCACAATCTTTCCTTTCACGATATCCAACACTTTATTCTTGGAAAGGATGAGGTCAATCCTTGTCTTCCATGATCTGAAGTTAGAAGCTCCATCTAACTTGTTTTCTGACTTCATAGAGTAAGTCATGGCTGCTTTGACTTTGTCAACCATAGATTTGACCAAAAACTCAAACTTGATGTCTTGTCTTGCTGAGAGTACCAGGAGATGCGCTAGGATAGGGTGCACTGGTCTATCCAGAAATTAGGTCAATCCATTCACTTAAGGTTCCTCAACGAGAGGATTATGGTTTCTACAACTGCACCTACTAGTAACCCTAGTGACAGTGCTTTGGTGACTGCTCCTGCTAGAAACCCTAGTAGCAGTTCTTCAACGAGATTAATATCCTTATGGCTATGCTTCTTTCCAATGGTTATACTGAATGAAGGAGGTGTGGGCCCATAACCTGTTAGAATATAATGGATGTGCTCATTTTACCATCAACAATATCATTATTGTTACCCAACCATAGGTTGAATCCACCCTCCCATCACCTTAACCTTGATAGAGAATAATTCTGGAAGCAAACCCTAGGATAGATAGACAAACAAAGGGTAACACACATTTCCCCAAGGATAGCGCACAAAACAAGAGCTGATCAGATAGTCCAAACCATAACCAAGAGATAGTCTAAGACAAAACCGAAATTTGCTAGTTGCAGCAACTGCAACATCAGCTCTCCTCCAAACTTGCGCACAAACTGGGCAACTGCAGTGCGCACAAGTACTTCTCTACAATTTTGAGAATGCCTACGAGAATGAAGGTTGGCCTCTTGTATTTATACTAATTCTGGCTAACTGCCTGGGCCGAATTCTCATTCTGGATACCTATTTACTCATTATATATTATTTCTTCTAGCCAACTTCTTCTCTTGGAGGCTAATAACCTAATACAAATTATCCTCTTGAACTGACTTGTCTTCTAGGGTTATTATCCAACTCATTAGGGTTTCTTCTTGCTTCCCAGAATATTCTATTCTCATTAAGTTTACACGTGGAGGTAAATACCTCCCACAACTAACATAATATCAATAGAAACCTCCTTATACACCACATATATTTACAAATACAAGATTATTCCAAATGAAAAGGTATCCTTGGTATATATAGGAGACTAGGAGGTACAATTAAAACTAATGTATGCAAGTCGACATAAATAAAATAACAATACTAATGTAATATTCCCCAATTAAGGGGTAATGTTCCACTATTTAGCAATACCTTCTTTATCCATTTCATAAATCTCAAGAAAAAGGGTCCAGTTGTGGAGCACATTGAGAACCTCCAAAGATTGAATATAAAGGTAACAAATATTCTAGACGAGCACCTGATTGATGTATCCATAGGAACTTTAAAGGATAACATTCAATGTGAGGTTCACCTTTGGGAACCCAAATCATTAGAGAATGCATTTATAGTGGCGAGAAATGTTGAAAGTAAAAATATCGCTATGGCTACTAGAAGGACCACTCCTAACATCTATCAAGAGAATAATGTTCCTTCTTATAAAACACCTCAACCCACAAGGTTGACACCTCAACAATCGGAGGAAAGAAAAGAAAAAGTTTTATTCGTTAATTGTGACAGTAAGTACAGTAAGGGACATAAGTGTGGTGATAATAAATTATTCTACATAGATTCTGAAGAGGAAGAATAACAAGAATAAGAACAAGAAAAAGAACCATCTCAAGAAGAAAATGTAGAAGAGATTTCTTCTGAAGAGTTGACTCTCATGATATCATGTAATACATTGGCTAGAATTAGCTCTCCTCAAACCCTCAAGATAGAAGGATATATCAAAAATAAAAAGGTAATAGTCCTAATTGATTCTGGTAGTAATCATAATTTCGTTCACTATAAATTAAACAAAGCTCTCAATTGCTTTATATATCTAGTGACAGAGTTTCAAGTAATGATTGTAATGGAGGAACTATCAATTGCTCAGGAAAATGCCATAAGATCAATATTACTATGGGGGAATATGTAATAAATATTCCAATTATTTTTATACCCATGGGTGGTGTTGATGTTGTACAAGGAGTCCAATTGTTACAATCATTGGGAACAATGGATTTTTATTTTCAAAAACTTTTCATGAAATTTACATTGGAAGGAAATGAAATTGAATTAAAGGGTAATGTGCCACTATCTAGGGAATAACACATGAAATAATACTTCTCCAACTTAGCGCGCCATATGAAGTTGGGTTAACATAATCATTCATCCACACAATCATAGTATACAGGTTGTCGATTTTGTTCCCTCTTGCTGGCTCTATGTACCTATTCCCTTCTATTGGATCCAATGGTGCGGTCACCTTTAAGTATCATGCCTAAAATATCATTTCCCTCCTCTTTAAATTAATGATCACCTTATTATCAAATTCCCATTCAATTCCAACCAGTGTTGGATATGATTGATTATCATCCACGATATCAATGATTTTAAAGTCTTCTACTCTGCACACTCCATCTATATTGACAAGTACTCCTATCAATCAGCCAATTGGTACTATCTTGTGATGGTTTTCCATCCTTAACTGAACATGAGACAAACTTAAGATGGGTTTCCCCATCATCTCTTAGGTATGATTTGGTAACACATTCACATCATACCCCTAGTCCAATATAAAAGTATCCACGTCATATTCCCCAATATGCACACTTAATCCAAATTCTCCATTGGTCCTCTTTCTACACAATACCTGATTCACTACCATATGTGTGATAGGAATTTCTATTCCTTGCATGGAATGATAAATCATTTCATATAATGCATTCAACTCAATTTCATCTTTCATTAACTCTATGAAACTTCTTAGGAAATCTCTTAGAGTACATACCTTCCCAAGTGGCTTCTATGGCATATTATGATCATAGACATAAGGCACAGATGATGTTGATGCTACCTAATCCAGTTCTAGTATCTATTTTCCTTCCCTATGATACATCTCATTTTCTTGCTAAGGGTAGAATTTTGGCACAGGTCCTGTTGATTTCCTTACCCATTACTCATCTTACTTCCCTCCATTCATCTCATCAACCCATGTTCTAGTTCCTATGCACATAACAACTGTTATTCTAGGTCCTTCATTGCGTCTTTTGGATGATATTTTCTATACATTCTTATTTGGGTTCTGGTTTTGATTCCCTCTTTCCTTCCATTTTGCAAGTAGTCGAGGATAGTATTCTCTTTCATGTTCCAATGTTCTACATCATGTGCAGGTTGTACAGGGGTTTGGGAAGTCACGAGCTAAGTGTCCTGATTGATTGCAATTCTAACATATTATCGGTCCTCTACCTCCTCTACCTCGACCTCTGCCAAAATTTCCTCTATTTCCTGGATTAAATCCTCTATAATTATTATATTTTGGACCACCTCCTTCTGTCATAACATTCTCCTCATAAATCTTGTACATATCTGAAGTGCACTCTCTCATCAAATGTGAGACAATCCTTTTCTTCATGTCTCACTAACTTGTAGAAGTTGAAAAATAAGTTCCTTGGTGTACTCTGATATTTCTATAGTAATGGACACTCAATCAAATGATGTCCCAATTTCTTAAATATTTCACAATATCCCCCTGTTGGTAATGGATTCAGTGCTCTAGTTTCCAAATACTGTGCAAATGTTGGGGATTCATCCTTATGGTGGCCTTCAATCCTACACTTAGTACACCAGACTTGTTCCTATTTCTCCTTCCCTTTTGTAAGTTCTATTATTTGAATTGTCAAGAGATCTAACTACGTTTGGACTTGTTTCATCCCTACATTGTCTCCTACAGGGGACGCTTCCAATTTCATTGCAATATCTGTTAGGACCACACAATGTACCTTTTTGCCTATACTTTTTGCCACTATTATACTCATGATCACCCATATTTAAACTCATACTATCACTTTATCTGATCATTCCAAAGGTATACAATGTCCCTTCTCATTACTATACGTTTAATTTGTTTTGCATAATATTTTACATCACTCTCGTACTTAACCATTGATTAGAAATGTATAAGTGTTCAAACTGCAGATTAGCATTTGAAGCCTGTTGTTGAAACACAGAGATGTTACACAGTCCAAGGTCGCAGAAGCTGAAACACGGAGTTGTTACACAGTCCAAGGTTGCAAATGCTGAAACACGGAGCTGTTACACAATCCAAGATTGCATATGATGAAACACAGATCTGTTACACAGTCCAGAGTCGCAGATGTTGAAACACAGAGGAAATCGCCAGGACCAATGATGCTGAAACACAAAGGAAGTCATTACAGTCAGTGGTCAACAAGCATCAACCATCTCTCCTGCTAAGAATGTTGACACAGTCAAAAGCACAATTCACGTGGCTGAATTAGCCCGCGAATTGCGATGCTAAAACAACAATCGACAACAACGAGAAGAAGCTGTTACTCCAGCCATAACAACAATACCTCATTCAGCACCTATAATATTATTCTGTTGCGCGGGACCAGGACATCCTATTCTGGTTTAGAAAGTAGATCCGACTAAAGATAGGACTCAGATACACACTGTAATTTTTTATCAATTGTATCGAAGGGGTTCCCTCTTTAAATAAGAGGAAATCATCATTCGAGGGAGGAAGTTTTTTTTATGTATTGAAAAGCTTCAGAGAGAGGGACGCACTTCATTTCCAGATTGTAACATGATATTTTGATAGATGAATAAAAGACCGCTTTGAGTATCCTTCTCTAGCTTTCTCGTTTCAGGGGAATCTTGTGAGAAGGGAGGGCCCACCTTCTTCACAAGATTCACCCGTTAGTTTTAGAGTGTGTTAGTAAAATTTATGTTTATGCTTTAATTAACTTTTGTTTGTTGAACAGTACTTTTAATGAATTCCGCTTTGCTGAAACACTACTGAACTCTGTCTTAGTTTATTGAATGAAATTCGTAATTATTTTTATCAGCAATCTTGTGTGATGATTTTATGAGGCTAGCCAGAGATTGGGTTAAGGGTTCCTTCTCAGAAAGGAAGGGATCAGAATATCCTGTTCTCTATAGATTTCCATTACTTCTGCAAGTGTGCTAGCCAGAGATTGGGTTAAGGGTTCCTGCTCAGAAAGGAAGGGATCAGAATATCCTGTTCTCTGTAGATTTCCATTACTTCTGCAAGTGTGCTAGCCAAAGATTGGGTTAAGGGTTCCTGCTCAGAAAGGAAGGGATCTGAATATCCTGTTCTCTGTAGATTTCAATTACTTTTGCAAGTGTGATAGCCATAGATTGGGTTAAGGGTTCCTGCTCAGAAAGGAAGGGATCAGAATATCCTGTTCTCTGTAGATTTCAATTACTTATGCAAGTGTGCTAGCCAGAGATTGGGTTAAGGGTTCCTGCTTAGAAAGGAAGGGATCGGAACATCCTGTTCTTTGTAGATTTCAATTACTTCTGCAAGTGTGCTAGCCAGAAACTAGGTTAAGGGTTCCTGCTTAGAAAGGAAGGAATCAGGAGATCCTGTTCTCTGTAGATCCCAGTCATCTCTCACAAGAGTGCTAATCAGGGATAGGGATTAAGGTTCCTACTTAGAAAGGAAGGGATTAGATGGACTTGTTCTCTGCCAGATAGAGTTAGCTTTCTCTGCATTACTGTTTTCATGAAAGAGTGTTAATCAGAAACAAAGTACTGAAGTCTCTGTTTGAGAATAAGGGTCATGTTCTCTGATTGCAAGATAGTTGTTATTTCCTGTTGCAAGTGTTAATTTAATGTAATCCAGGATTCTTGAGATTAATCTTTAAGATCTGCAATAGGTAGGTTGCTTCCTATGATTTAATCAGAGCTTTGGTTCATTCAAGGCAAGTGTGATTAGTATAGTTTCTTTTACTACAACTCTAAGTTGCTTTTGGAATTGAGCATATATAGTGCGTGGTTATCTTTGAAATAACAGACTTCCCTGGGTTGATAATTTATGTATCACTTGGTTGTTTGAATCAATTAAGCAATTATAGTGACTAACATTTTGGCGCCGTTGCCGGGGAAGATAGATATAGATTTCAAAATCACTTATGATTTCTTTTCTGTAGATAAAAAGATTACATGAAAAACCCCAAAGACACTAACCCTATAGGTGGCAAGGGAAAAGGAAAAGGAGGAAGAAAGACTTACATTGACGAGATTTTATCAAAGTTTGAATCTGCTGCTCAACGACCAAACCTTCGAAAACAAAACTCCCAGCCTTCATTTCAAGCAATTTTTGGAATAGGGAAAGAAGTTTGGAGTCCTGAGACAGTCCAGAAGCCAATAGGAGACATTGAGGATAGAGAAAGTGCAATAGGGGAGCAGACAGAGGAAAACATGGATGAGTACAATGAAGAATTGCATCACGAAGAACAGGCAGAAGGATAGGTAAAAGATGAAAATTCTTTCTCTACATTAGGATTTCCTATTGGCGATCTCCCTAGAGGAGCATCCCCCATGAAAAACATTCCACTCTCAGCATTGCCTAATTTTCATGGTTTATCTTCAGAGGATCCTGATGAATTTTTGTTTGAGTTTGATATATTATGCAGAAGTTATGATTACGTTTCTAATGCCCAAAAACTAAAGTTATTTCCAGCAACATTAAAAGGGAATGCACTAAGATGGTTTATGAGCCTTGGAGGCCATGTAATCACAACATGGGACCAAATGAAATAGAAATTCCTGAACAAATACCAGGACTACTGCCAAACAAGAGAAAAGAGGGAGGAGCTATTCAAGATGATGCAGAAAGAGGACGAGAATATGGAAGACTTTGTAGAAAGGCTACAATACAATCTATAAAGATCCAGTCATCCCAATGTAAGTAAGGATATCCTCAAAACTATTTTATTAAAAGGGGTAAGGGATGACTCTCTGGATATGCTGAATATGCTTGGGAAAGGGGACATATCTAAGGAATCATACGATGAAATTGTCAATTTATGAAAAACATATTCAAGGGGAGCTTCAAGAAACAGATTAAATAGCAGGGACACCACATTTTCTAGAGTCCAAAAATCAGCCAGCGGGGGAGCAACAAGAGCCGAGATAGGTAATTTACTTGAAGATTTTAAAACTGAAATGTTAATCTCTTTTGCCTCACAAATGGATACCCTGCAGATTAAGAAAAAGCAAGCAGGAGAAGAAGCAGCCTTGTCCATCTTTTGTTCTCAATGCAGAGATAAGCACCCATGAAGAGAATGTCCACTGGACAAAAAGCCAATCTGCACTATCTGTGACAAAGATCATGATACTCAAAATTGTCCATCTTTACCAGGGATCAAGGAAACATTACAGCCAATGGATGAAGAAGATGAAGCTATCTATCTGATGACACAAAGGAGACAATGGAAACCGCGGGGACAAGGTATGAAATCTAACATGCCATTTGCATCTCCTAATCATTGGAATAATTATTCTTCTTTCAATCAAATGAGTTACCCCTACAATCAAATGCAATATACTAATCAAATGAATTACCCATCCATCCAACAAACTTACCCACCCATGCAGAAAACTTACCCACCCATGCAACAAAATAACCCACCCTTTGTTGATCCCTCAACGTGGACCCCTTGGCCTCCACAACAACAACAACCGTATCAGAATCAATGGAATCAAAATTGGAGAGGACGACAACCCCCCATTTCAAAATCAATTACCTCAATTCTCACCACCACTCTCCTTACCAGAAGGTACTCCTCCAAATAATCAAACGATGAGACCCCAACTACCTGTACAACCTAACCCCAACCCGAATAATAAAGTTGTGCAGTGCATTGATATTTATAACCAGCCTACACTTTCTCTTCTCCCTACACAATGCAACGATATTCATCTTAGATCTGGGAGAATAGTGGAACCTACCATAGCTGATGTTACCTCTTCTGATAAAGAGGAAACAAAAGAGCATGATGTACCTGAAAAGGTACAATCATCCTCTAACAATGCTACTGAAACAACAACACCACCATTTCCTGAGCGTTTAGCCTTAACTAAAACGCCTGAACCATCAGCCTTTAATCTTCTAGGGGAATTACAAAATTTATATGTCAAAATTCCCCTACTACAAGCACTTCGAGACGTACCAATCTATGCTAGGACAATGCGAGATATTTGTGTCAAAAAGCCTGGTAGGAAAACTAAGGATCCCCTTACAGTCCATGTTATGGGAGACCTGTCTGCACTAATGTCAGGAAAAACTCCCCCAGTCAAATATGGTGATCCTGGCCACCCTACCGTTACAGTACAAGTTGGAAAAACGATCATCCCTCGAGTCCTGGTAGACCTAGGTGCAGCCATCAATATCATGACTTTGGAAACCTTACAACTGTTACAATTACAAAATGAAGTTAGAGACACCCCAACTATCCTAGAATTGGCTGACCGATCCACAATTAAACCATAAGGATTCATTGAAGACCTCAGCATCTCTGTGGAATCCTGGAATTATCCAGTTGACTTTATAGTGCTGCAGCCCAAAACAAAGTTGGGGGGCCACCCTCTAATTTTGGGTAGACCTTGGCTAGCCACAGGAGATGCTTTTATCAGCTGTAGATCAGGTTCAATGACAATTTCAAGTGGTTATGAAACTAAGCAGCTTACCCTCTATCCTCATGCTACACCCATGGTTAATAATGATAATTTCGTATGGGTAAATTTTGAGGATCAACCTACTCAACCGTTTTTTACTATCGGACAAGCTTTAAGCCTGAAAGACTCCACTGAGGATGAAATAATCAATAATTTCATTTGTGAACCCTCCTCTGTAACTCCAGAAACACATAATCAATTAACTGCATTTTTGGAGTCTGATAATCAAGAAAACCTCAATTCAGAAAGCCCACCTCAAACACCTAAAACCATCTCCTCCAAAAGCATACCGGTCGAAATTGAACTTGGAAAAACATTGAATATAAACCCTCATTTGACAGATGTTGAAACACAACAGCTAATGAAGTTACTTCGGGAAAATAAAGAAGCATTCACATGGGATTACACAGATATGAAAGGAATCTCTCCTGAGTTATGTACTCATAGAATATATATTAAGGAAGATTGTCGGCCAATCTGTCAACCTCAGTGATGAATGAACCCCAATTTAAGAGAAATCCTCAAAGAAGAACTTCAAAAATTGCTCAATGTAGGGTTTATCTATCCTATATCAGACAGTGAATGGGTATCCCCGTTGGTAATAGTTCCTAAGAAGAATGGGAAATGGAGAGTATGTGTGGATTACAGAGCTTTACATAAAGCCACTTAGAAAGATCACTTTCCATTACCATTCATTGATCAAGTGTTAGATAATTTGTCAGGGAAGAAATTTTTCTCATTTTTAGATGGTTTCAGTGGATATAACCAGATCAAAATTGCACCTCAAGATCAAGATAAAACCACCTTTACCAGCCCTTGTGGAACCTTTTCTTATAGAGTCCTCCCATTCGGACTATGTAATGCACCAACAACCTTTCAAAGGGCAGTTTTAGGAATTTTTTCTGATATGCTTAATGACTCTATGGAAATCTTTATGGATGACTTTACTCCTTATGGTGTTTCTTTTCAGGAAGCACTGGAAAACCTTGAGAAAGTACTTAAATGATGCATACAAGACCAACTCTCCTTAAGTACAGAAAAATTCCATATGATGATGAGTGAAGGAATAATGCTTGGACATTTTATCTCATCTCAACGAATTCAGGTAGACCCATCCAAAATACAAGTCATTAAGGACCTTCCTACTCCCAAAACTCAAACAGAGGTAAGAAGCTTTCTAGGGCATGTTGGATACTACAGAAGATTTATTAAGAACTTCTCCAAAATAGCTTCTCCCCTGTTTGTTTTACTGATGAAAAATGTTGAATTCAAATGGACTAATTTTTGTCAAGAAGCATTTAATACACTTAAACATCAGTTATCTACAACTCCTATCCTTAGAGGACCTGATTGGACACTTCCCTTTCACATATCCTCTGATGCTTCAGATACTGCTATAGGAGTTGTCTTGGGACAGGAAGAAGATCATCTCCCTTATGCTATATATTTCATCAACAAGAACATGACCCCTGCTGAACTCAATTATACAGTCACCGAGAAGGAATTCTTAGTAGTTATCTATGCAATTAATAAATTTAGACATTACATTACTGGCTATTCTACTTTTGTCCATACTGATCACTCAGCTATCAAATACTTAATGAATAAACCTATCACAAATGCTAGAGTCACCAGATGGCTACTGTTATTGCAAGAATTTGATATTACAATTGTAGATAGACCAGGAAAAGAGAATGTAGTTGCTGATTTCCTTTCTCGATTGACACCTGATGATGATACCCCAGTAGATGATTCTTTTCCTGATGAATATCTATTTGCAGTTTCTTCTCACTCACCTTGGTATGCAAATATTGCTAATTACTTGGTTGCAGGGAAGTTACCATCCCACCTATCCTACCGAGAGAAAAAAAGTATTATTCATCAAAGTGCTCGGTATAGTTGGATAAGGGGGTGCCTTTTCCATACAGGAGATGATCAATAAATTCAAAGGTGTATTAGAGAAGATGAGGTGTATGATCTATTGAAAGCTTGTCATGATGGCCCTTGTGGAGGGCATTTTGTTGATAAGAGAACATCATATAAAATTCTCAGGATGGGGTACTATTGGACCTCACTCTTCAAAAATGCAAAGAAATATGTCAAGGCCTGTGATAGCTGCCAAAGAGTAGGCCAACCTAACCATAGAGATGGAATTCCATTAAACCCCCAGGTAGTACTTGAACCTTTTGAAAGATGGGCCTTAGACTTCATAGGACCCATCAACCCTCCATCCAATCAAAAAGTTTATATACTGGTCTTCATAGATTACATGACTAAATGGGTGGAAGACAAGGCACTCCATAGAGCAATTGAAGAAGCAGTTATAGATTTCTTATTTAAAGACATCTTCACCAAATTTGGAATACCAAGAGAATTAGTTACAGATGGAGGACCTCCTTTCACTTCTCATGGATTCAAAGCCACCCTTCAGAAATATCATATTCAGCAGAGAATGACTACATCATACCACCCCCAAGCCAATGGACAGGTGGAAAGCACAAACAAAGTGATAGAAACCATTCTCACAAAAACAGTGAAGGAAAGTAGAAAGTATTGGTCCTACAGGCTCCTTGAAGCACTATGGGCCTACAGAACTATCTAGAGAAATACTACAGGATTCTCTCCCTATGAATTAGTTTATGGAAAGAGTGTTGTTTTTCCTGTGGAATTTGAGATAAAAACCTTAAGGACTTCTTTAGCGGTCAACCTTGATCTAACTGATGCACAGATAGCCAGGTTGCAACAGCTTAATGAACTAGAGGAGAAAAGACTAGATGCCATTCAACAAACAACCATAATTCAACAACAAAGATCAAAATGGCATGACAAAAATATCAAGAATAAGCAGTTCCAATTGGGCCCTACTGTATGATTCCCGGTTCAAAGCATTTCAAGGGAAACTGCATACAAGATGGCTTGGACCTTACGAAGTAGACACAGTTTTCCCCAATGGAATAGTAAGGCTCCTCACAATTGATGACTCCAGAACTCCGTTACTTGTAAATGTTCATCGGCTCCGTCTGTACCAGCGACCTATTTCCAAAGAAGATTTTAAGGCGACATGCATGGAAGATGCTCATTTTCTCTTCGTTGAGGGGGTTTCTACCCCTAATAGCAATTAATTCTTTTAAGTTAATTTTCTTTAGTATTAGATTAGATTAGATTTTATTTACTAATAATCCCTGTCAAGAAATACCATGCTACAGTCGATTTTTGCAGATTCCCGATCGAAGCACAACCACTAGGAGAAGACGATCCTACTTCAAAGAGACAAGCTTTCACGATGCTGAAACACCATTTTTCAGCACTGTTGACTTTCACGATGCTGAAACACCACTGTTCAACACTTTTGACTTTCTTCCGATGCTAAAACACCACCGTTCAGTACTTTGACTTCCCTTCATTACCGAAATACCACTGTTCCGCACTTTTCATTATTCCCACTCCCAAAACACTACAATCCGCCATATCCTCACCATCCTTCATCGACGAAACAACCCCTTCCAACAATTGTTTCACCTTTTCTTTTCCATTGTTGAAACACCATTGTCAGCAACCCTTCATCATTTTCCCCGATGCTGAAATACCACTGTTCAACACTTTTCATTCTTCCCACTCCCAAAACACTACAGTCCGCCATCTCCTCACCATCCTTCATCGACGAAACAACACTATCCAACAATTGTTTCACCTTTTCTTTTCTGTTGTTGAAACACCATTGTCAGCAACCCTTCATCATTTTTCCCGATGCTGAAACACCACTGTTCAGCACGTTCAACTTTCTTCCGATGCTGAAACACTACCGTTCCGCACTTTTGACTTTCCTCTGACGCTGAAACACCACCGTTCAACACTTTTGACTTTCTTCCGATGTTGAAACACCACCGTTCAGCACTTTTGACTTTCCTCCGACGTTGAAACACCACCGTTCAACACTTTTGACTTTCTTCCGATGCTGAAACACCATCGTTCAACACTTTTGACTTTCTTCTGATGTTGAAACACCATTGCTCATCAGTTCTTCATCTAGCAATTGTTTCGTTCTTTTCTATTGCTGAAACACCAGTTTTTCAACATCATCTGTCAGCAAGATTATAGTTCATCCTTCTAGTCAAGAAAACCCTCGACACAATTCATCTTTTAGATCAAAAGTCTCCGCCATGATCGGACTACCACGGACATGCACGATATTTTGTTTGCAGAACGAATCAAAAGGTAAGGCGAGGTATGTAAATTTTATGTAATTCAGTTAGACTATAGTTAATGGGAAGATTCGATATCATTATGACCACTCAAGTGCAATCATTACTAGCCGCACTTGACGGGAGGGGAGTACACGTCAAATCTTCAATACCATCATTTCACACAAATTCATCGCCGTCACCCCTATTTCACCACCCTTTCGCACATTTGACCGCCATTTTTCATAACGTCGCTCAGAAAACTCACTCTGCGCAGAAGCTGATACTCAAACTCTTGACGCTATATCTTACCGAGCTGGTAGCTGTGGGAGGATCTATCATACTGAATGAGCCTGCCACAATAGCGCTGTTAGAACACTATCCAACAACGTATCAAATCTTCCAGCAGGCAGGATGGCTCAATTACTTCCACAGACTTCAGGGGTATAATGAACAACAGGTCCTACAATTCGCCCAAAATTTTCAGGAGGACCATTCTGTCGTCGAAAGGGTCTGAATATCAGTAACAGAAGAATACATAGCAGAGGTTTCAGGCCTCCCTATTGACGACACTTGCATGTTCAGCCGAAAACATATCATTGGGAATGTTCAGAAGAACTTCTTCCTGCCCAAAGAAAGAATTCAATTGAAAGGCAGGGGTGTTCAGCTCAGCTCCTTGCCACCCCCATGGCCGGAAGTCGCAAGGTTCATAAAACATTACTTGACCTGCGAAGGCCGATATCAGGTAGTTTATCAGCACGATTTCCTTCTGCTTTCTCATTTAAGGCATAACAAACAGGTCAATATTCCTTATTATTTGTTGGGCTGTTTGAAAAATATGGCGCATTACTGCAGAAAGGCTAAAGATCCCACCCTGTCACTCACCCACCACCGTATTTTCCAATTCCTCATCCAAAGGGGATTTTCTCAATAAAACCTTCCGCTAAATAACCCGCCCATAAACCCACAAGTAGCTGCTGAAATCCCTGAAAACCCCCAGGAGCAGCAACAGCAAAATCCCCCTGACTCCCCAGAAAGACCCAATATCCCACCTACAGAACCAACCGGACCAACCAATCCCTCTTCCATACCAAGACTGCCTCATACCTTACCCGAATCATCCACTCTCGCCCTTCATATTCTTAGTGATGACTCTGAGCCGGACATTTCCACCTGTCCCATCATTGAGGAAAGACCCTCACGAAAACGGAAACGAATTCCCATCTTTCCTCCATTCTTACGGAAAAAGAGAACAAGGGCCTCAACAAGGCCACCCATTATTGCCACTACCCTAGATTCCCAACCCATTCGGCTGATACCTCGTACATCTCCAACTTCCCAAATCCCAAGATCTTTTCCTGTCCCACCCACAGGCACTGAAACACAAGAAGAAGATGCCCAGGGTGGTGCGCCATCTTTCCTTTCAAACCCTGTAGCTGAAACACAAGAACCAGCTACCCATTCAGTGGCTGAAACACAAGAACCAGCCATAGCTGCCACACAAGAACCAACTACGGATGAAACACAAGAACCATCCGCTGACATTGAAATTGAGATACAAGAATTAGAGACCCCGGGTGCTGCAACACCATTCTCCTCAAATAAAGTAGCTAAAACACAAGAACCAGCGACCCATTCAGTGACTGAAACACAAGAACCAGCCATAGCTTCCACACAAGAACCAACTACGACTGAAACACAAGAACCAGTCGTTGACATTGACATTGAAATTCAGGAATCAGAGTTCGAAGGTGTTGAAACACTACTCTCCTTACACCAAGAGGATGAAACACAAGCATCAACTGCCATTCCTGTAGCTGCTCCACAAGAACCAGCTAATGAGACTATGACTGCCACACAAGAACCAGTCACCTCTCAATCTGAACCAACAATGGCCGATGTCTTGGAAGAAAACAAGTTTTTAAAGTCTCAATTGGAAGCATACCAGCAAGAACTAGCCAGGGCAAAGGAAGCATATGAAAAAGAATTAAATCTGTACACCTTAGATCGAACAACAACCTTGTCAAAGGAGACTATAGAGAGCTTGTGTAAAGAATATATGTGTTGCCAATGTGGAGATATTTACTACCAAGCAGGCTATAAGGTAATTCAGGTCCCAGTGCCAGGAGCAGCACCTATTCCTTCACCTTTTGTAGCCAAGGAAGAACCTGCTGCAACACAAGAACCAGCAGGCCCTCCTAAGCTCAAGACTGAACCTGCTGCAACACAAGAACTAGCAGGCCCTCTCAAGCTTAAGACTAAGCCCTGCATTGCAACAAAAGAAGCCCCTACCTTTGTCAACAAGGTTGTATAAACAATGTCTATGGAAGAATTTACACCTCACAACCAGATCAATCTCTCCACTTCCAGGGAACAATCTACTCAAACCTTACCTCATCCCACTACTTCCAACGCTGAAACACAGACTCATCTATGGGATGAGCAGGAAGCAATACAAAAATGGAAGAAAGAATATGCTGAAACACAAGCCAAAAACCTGCAAGTACACAAACAAATCTGGATAAATCACACTTTCTCAAATTGGGAAGCTCTAGAGCATATACATGAGGAAGCTCGTGCCCTCAAGAAACATAACAAGGAGTTAAAAGGTAGAATGGCCCGAGTATTTGATTTGGTACAGAAACTACTAGCCACAAGAAAGCCATCTCGCAACTACTCCTTATTCCTTATGGAGCGACTCACATGGTTTCAGATCAAATCCATTATAGAAGGTAAACCCCATGGAGTACTAGACCCAGCATATTTTGTCAAAACTTTTGTAGCAGCCTCTACTAGGGATCAGCACCTCCTCTGTGAGGCATATTTCCACAACGAAGCCATCCCTGAGAACAGGCAGATGAACCTCAATCCCCTTGTTGGGGACATTCAGATTCGAGCGTTCACCTCCTTTCTCCTCAATCAAATCATTTGGAAAGATGACTTTTTGGCTCCCAAGCACAATGAAGATAATCGCCTCCTCTGGATAAGACCAGAACCTCAGAAGGCAGCCACCTTTGTCAAAGAATATTATGAGTTCTTAAAACAACCAGGGGTGACTGAACATGTTCAGCAGCTATAATCAGAAGTGCTCCAGGATTGTCAGCACATCATCAGATCCATAGAGATTTCTGCCCTCCAGGCCAATAACCTGTTTTGGCAGCAATCCACCGAAAAGAGACAACACAATCCTTTTAATCCTACCAACCTTGAGGTAGCAATTTCCAGGGTGCCTAACTACATCCAATGTATTCAGCACTGTGTTGAAAACTGGATAGGGTACCGGTTTTATTTTCCTATCCTCTGGTTGCCAATAGAAAGGTATCAAATCAAGTATAAGCTTCCTAAGAAGATAGATATAGCAGCATGACAAAGATTACAGCAGGTCCAAGGGTTCAGAACGCCAATGGACAGTACCTCCCAGAGCTACTGCCTAGTAATTTACACGATCAGAGTCAGTATTCAGACTCTGACTCAGAGTGACGTTGATTGAGGACATGCAACACCTTGAGTTGGGGGGGATGTTAGGACCACACAATGTACCTTTTTGCCTATACCTTTTGCCACTATTATACTCATGATCACCCATATTTAAACTCATACTATCACTTTATCTGATCATTCCAAAGGTATACAACGTCCCTTCTCATTACTATAAATTTAATTTGTTTTGCATAATATTTTACATCACTCTCGTACTTAACCATTGATTAGAAATGTATAAGTGTTCAAACTGCAGATTAGCATTTGAAGCCTGTTGCTGAAACACAGAGCTGTTACACAGTCCAAGGTCACAGATGCTGAAACACTGAGCTATTACATAGTCCAAGGTCGCAGATGCTGAAACACGGAGCTGTTACACAGTCCAAGGTCGCAGATGCTGAAACATGGAGCTATTACACAGTCCAGAGTCGCAGATGTTGAAACACAGAGGAAACCGCCAGGACCAACGATGCTGAAACACAAAGGAAGTCATTACAGTCAGCGGTCAACAAGCATCAACCGTCGCTCCTGCTAAGAATGCTGACACAGTCAAAAGCGCAATTCACGTGGCTGAATTAGCCGACGAATTGCGATGCTGAAACAACAATCGGTAGCAATGAGAAGAAGTTGTTACTCCAGCCGTAACAGCAATACCTCATTCAACACCTGTAATAGTATTCTGTTGCACGGGACTAGGACATCATATTCTGGTTTAGAAAGTAGATCCGACTAAAGATAGGACTCAGATACACACTGTAATTTTTGATCAATTGTATCGAAGGGGTTCCCTCTTTAAATAAGAGGAAATCATCATTCAAGGGAGGAATTTTTTTTAATGTATTGAAAAGCTTCAGAGAGAGGGACACACTTCATTTCCAGATTGTAACATGATATTTTGATAGATGAATAAAAGACTGCTTTGAGTATCCTTCTCTAGCTTTCTCGTTTCAGGGGAATCTTGTGAGAAGGGAAGGCCCACCTTCTTCACAAGATTCACCCGTTAGTTTTAGAGTGTGTTAGTACAATTTCTATTTATTCTTTAATTAACTTTTGTTTGCTGAACAGTACTTTTAATGAATTCTGCTTTGCTGAAACACTACTGAACTCTGTCTTAGTTTATTGAATGAAATTCGTAATTCTTTTTATCAGCAATCTTGTGTGATGATTTTATGAGGCTAGCCAAAGATTGGGTTAAGGGTTCCTGCTCAGAAAGGAAGGGATCAGAATATCCTATTCTCTGTAGATTTTCATTACTTCTGCAAGTGTGCTAGCCAGAGATTGGGTTAAGGGTTCCTGCTCAGAAAGGAAGGGATCAGAATATCCTGTTCTCTGTAGATTTCCATTACTTCTGCGAGTGTGCTAGCCAGAGATTGGGTTAAGGGTTTCTGCTCAGAAAGGAAGGGATCAGAATATCCTGTTCTCTGTAGATTTCAATTACTTCTGCAAGTGTGCTAGCCAGAGATTGGGTTAAGGGTTCCTGCTCAGAAAGGAAGGGATCAAAATATCCCGTTCTCTGTAGATTTCAATTACTTTTGCAAGTGTGCTAGCCAGAGATTGGGTTAAGGGTTCCTTATCAGAAAGGAAGGGATCAGAACATCCTGTTCTCTGTAGATTTCAATTACTTCTGCAAGTGTGCTAGCCAGGAACTGGGTTAAGTGTTCCTTCTTAGAAAGGAAGGAATCAGGATGTTAAGGTCCTAACCCGCACATAGGTAGATCAATGTATTCGGATGTAATAAAGGTCAATATTAATAAGACCTTTCAATAAAATAGAATAAGGCGGATGTAAGAAGACCTAATAGAAGCTTCCGCTTCTAGAAGGA
>ML796451.1:412284-428948 GCA_009831015.1 Picea engelmannii
CAAAGTGTTATTTCTGTTGCTATTTCGTATATCATTTCTGTGTATTGTGAAGATTATGCTGGATATTTTACTGTTATTCTGTCATTTCTAGCATTTCATTTATGTTCTGCATATTTTATATATCTGGTACCTTGCACAGGAGATCCTGTTCTCTGTAGATCCCAGTCATCTCTCACAAGAGTGCTAATCAGGGATAGGGCTTAAGGTTCCTGCTTAGAAAGGAAGGGATTAGATGGCCTTGTTCTCTGCCAGATAGAGTTAGCTTTCTCTACATTATTGTTTTCATGAAAGAGTGTTAATCAGAAACAAAGTACTAAAGTCTCTATTTGAGAATAAGGGTCATGTTCTATGATTGCAAGATAGTTGTTCTTTCCTATTGTAAGTGTTAATTTAATGCAATCCAGGATTCTTGAGATTAATCTTTAAGATCTGCAATAGGTAGGTTGCTTCCTGTGATTTAATCAGAGCTTCAGTTCATTCAAGGCAAGTGTGATTAGTATAGTTTCTTTTACTACAACTCTAAGTTTCTTTTGGAATTGAGCATATATAGTGTGTGGTTATCTTTGAAATAACAGACTTCCCTGGGTTGATAATTTATGTATCACTTGGTTGTTTGAATCAATTAAGCAATTATAGTGACTAACAATATCCAAATCTTCAAGATGCGATGTAACCTTCTGTTGAATCAATGGCATGTGAATGTGTGGTAGAAGTCTTGTAATAAACCATTCTTGATGTTGTTGATCAAGGATATGGAATGTCAGTCTACCCATTAGATCCTTAAAATGTTGGTCATAATCCCATATTGATTTAGTCTGTACCTGTTTGATTTCCTTCAACTTTGTAATGTGTTGTGACTCAAACTTTGGCTTCTTGAACTCTTTCAACAATGCTTGTCTAATTTCTACCAAACTCCTAGCTTGTCCTGTAGGCATGGTACTATGTAGTTTCATGTACCAGACTAATGCACAGTCTCTAAATGTTGTTTCCAACTGCTTAATATTTACAACATCATCTTGGACATACTTCGCATGCCAAATTGTCTTGAGAAAAATAGATATTGTTCTGGGACCTCTGACCCACCTCTCTAGAACTTAGGAAATATAAGGGTGTTTTCTACCCATGCCATGTTTCTTTGGGTAGTACCTCCCCTAGGAGATGTTGGTTGACTATGAATATAGGCACTACTTCTACTGCTCTGGCTACTACTACTCTTTCCACCCTTGCTAACAATGAGTGTTTTTGACAAATCCTCGAATGTGATTTCCATTCTAGGTGATGCACATGGGGTCATGGAATCGAAATATGATCCCGTCTGATCAGGGATTAATGGTTCTTCTACTATTGTATTGAACTGATAATGCTCTTCTTCTCCTTTGATGTACAATATTTCTATTATTTGTACAATCGTACAGGGTTCTCTTCCCTCGGGATCATTGTGCGACTCTCCTTTCTCGGCCCTAGTCTTCCTCCCCTTGTACCTTCTTCCACTATGTAGTACTCCAAACTTGAATTCTTCCTATAATACAACTTCTTTGGTTCTTTGCATCCTCAATTCCTCCCTTCCTTATCCATTTCTTTCTTCATTCTCTTGTATCTTCATATTATCCACTTTTCATCCCCTGGTTCCCCTATGTGAGAAAATCCCCTTAACAATCATACTCCATCATCATCACACACTTGTCACCCAACAACATATTTATCCACATACCCAATGATTTCATGAACCTTTCATGTGGAAATTTGAATAACTCCCTCTCTACAACAATGTATGGCTGGGTGCAATCCCCTACAAATTCTATAATATAACCCCCCAATATATTGTCCAACCAAAAGTTCTATTACTTACATAATTTAGCTACCTTGCCAACTCAGGAGTCTCGTTCCTCGACACTATTGTTCAGTACCTTCCAGTATTATGCACTAATATTTCTAACCACTCAGTCAAAATAATCATAAATGTTCCAAAGAAAATCGTATGCAGCTCTTTGTACAGATACCTTTTCATCCATTTCTTGTTTCTCATCAAATGGTCTCTATTCTCTTTTCGAGAAAATTCTCATTCCTTCCCTTCTAGACATTATGAGATTTCTTTCTTAGTCTGCCTCCAAAACATTATCTCAATCACAAATTATGGGTCCCAACAACAGAACCATTTGTTAGTGCATGGTTGTAATACCCTAGGTTCAAGTTAATTCACCAAAAAACCCCTTCAGACACTGGCCCTTTCGGCATCACCTGCATGCAAGTGAAGTCTCACCCAAGGCATCTATTGGGGCTGCAGGAACCAAATTTCTACAGTATTGAGGGAAGGGGAGGTGATCATATTATTCCTTCTTACTTATCTACTCTATGTGCATTATACTTAGTGTTATTCCTTGATTAATTAGTGAATTTAGTTATATAGAACCATTATACTGCAGATTGCAACATAAACTGTTCGTTGTACCATTCATAACTATTGTGCAGTGATCATATAATAGACAGATCTAGTCTAACATGCATAAACATAATATTCATGATCAATCACATAAAAATACAAGAAGACACAATAATTAACGTGGTTCACCCAACTTTGGGATATTTCCACAATGACTGGATTCTTTATTATTATTTTTGTATTTATCTCAAACTTGTGCACTGCGCTTACAATAGATATCTCAAGCTATCTCTTTGTCCATCTTGCCTAGCCACTCTATAGTGCAAGACTCTCTCTGCAACTTCTCCCTAACCATCATATATACACCCTTTCCTTCTCAATATATTCTCCCACTCTCCTCATGAACAAATATGAATAGAATAGAAAATGGAACCCCTATCTTTCCAACCCATTACATATTTATACATGAAATCTAGGGCTCAAAACCCCACTTTTCTTATCCCAAAAACCCTATTACAACTCATTCACAATCATGAAAAATCATCTTGACTCATTTTTCGGGATTTATTTTCCTTCTTTTACATATGCATTCTTATTTTTCACTCCCGACTATTGTTCTTCCTGTTTTTGCGCATCTTTCGGATTTTGGCATGCTAAACTTCTATCCATCATTTTCACCCACTTTGTCTTCCTTCCTTATTCTCTTCTTTAATATTTTCTACGTATTATTTTAATGTGTACTTCCAATCCTGAATGTGCCTTTACTACGCACTCTTCTCCTATGTTGTCTTTTTTCTTTTGCTACTGTGCATGTCCTTCATACTTAGGATTTTCCTGAAAAATATTTCCAAAATGTTTGTCCAACAGTACGTTATTTTGGTTGTGGAGCCTGATTATCTTCCTGTTTCATAGGTATTTGTTTTCAGACATGTTTATAACCCATGAATTCTATACACCCCTCCATGTGGGGGGGTTGCAGGGGGGGCTTTCCCCCACTGTGGGGTTCGAGGGAAAGCGAGCCCTGGGAGGAAAATTTTCCTTGTAAATGTATATTTTAATTTCATAGTAAATCTGGATTGTTCATTATAAGGTTGCAGATATGATAGTAGAAGTTATTTTAGTGTTTTTTCCCCTAGAAGTAAACCCTCTTTATGAGGGAAATGTATTGTGGATATGCATCATTGCGAATATTGTATTCTGAGAGAGGAGATTGTGAGAGAAAAGAGGAAGTTACAATGGGTTTTATATAGGTTGTATCCCTTCATTTACTGGATAATAAAAAGAAAGGACTTGGCAATTTCTCTTGTGGGCATAGCCCAAACTGGGTGAACCACATGTTAGCACTAGAGGTCACACCTAGATTGTTGTAGGTGTAACCCTAATACCCATCAAAATTTGAATAATTAAATCAATTTTATGGTTGGTGGATTAGCAATAAAGAATAAGAAAGAGAGAAGCAGACTGTCTGCAGAGACATTCCATTAGGCATGGAGTCATAGCATTCTGCATATCAAAGGAAATCAAGCTACCTACCAGACAAAAGAGATATATAATGATGACCAGAAGAATGAAGTAGATAACACTAAGAAGAAATATTCATCAAGCAATTATCCTCTTTTCAAAATGAATAAAAATAATACTTGAACATAAATCATGAAAGAAGGAAATCACTGCAAATCCTTTGCAGCTCATGAATCTCCTACCCATGAACAACCATTTATCCCCAATGTATTAAATTCATTTAATCAAGATGAAAATGTAAAATTGAAAATAGAGAAAACACAATATGATAGTAACAACTCTCATGAATCTCTAATGGCAGAAATGTTACATTCTGGTATGCCCAGTAGGCTTACAAATTAGCATACATGGCTAAACTACCCCTCTATCTCTCTCGAGCTCAAGCCTCCTATTTTTGAATTCCTATCACTCTTTAAATATAAAATTAAATCAATAATATCTAAAGGAGGTTGCATCCTACTCCATGTATTGGATTCTATGCCTTAGAGATATGTGGTAAACATAAAATCCAACTAATTCCTTGATTCCTGGAATTTGTCCTTTAGAATAAATGCAACTGCGCCCAACTCATTGAATGAAGATTTGGTGGAGCTAAATCCTAGGTACAAGTGTAAATTGGTCTCTAAATTATCTCTAAGAACCCATTCGAACCTCCTTAGGCAGGTGGCATCCCTCATACAACTCAGATTTATCAAACTGTTAGAGTTTGCAGTGCAATTTTAGGATTCACTACAAACTTTCCTACAGGTGATGATTTCAACTTTTCTCCCAAACGATGAACTAGGTTAGGCTCAGTTTTGGTTAGAAAGTCAATAATATAATGATTCATCTCCAAAAACAATTTAAGAAGAACCTAGACTAGAATTTAAAATTTATGATGAAAATACAATTTTGTTGTGTACCAGCGTACAGTCAAGTTTGCAGCATGCAGTTGAGTTTACAACGCACAGTTGAGTTTGCAATGCATATTTGAGTTTGTAGCACATAGTTGAGTTTTCAATGCACAATTGATTTTGTAGTGTACAATTAAGTTTGTAGCACACAATCAATTTTGCAGTGCACAGTTGATTTTGCAGCGCACAATCGAGTTTGCAACGCACAATTGAGTTTGCAGTGCACAGTTGAGTTTGCAACGCATAGTTGCAAATGGAAATGAAGATAAGAAATGATAAATATTCCTTTTGAAACTGACCCTTGGAGATGTTGGATGATGACCAAGCGCTAAAAACAATATTGGTGCTAAAACCACGTATATTTGTGTCTCTATTGTATTGTGTATCTTTTGTGTTTTATTTCCACATTTGTTTTATTTTATTTCTCTGTGATCTTGTTTTTTCTAACAACTAGTATCAGAGAGAAAGGTAGCTCGCAAGAAAAGAGGTTCCTGGCTCAAGTGAGAGAAATTTTGGAAGATATAAAATTTAGGGTCAAAACATTTAACAGCCAAAACTACCAAATATGGAAAATGTAGATGGAAGATTATTTATATTAGAAGGATCTATTCCTACCATTACGTGAAATAGCAAATAAGTCGACATCCATGAAGGATGAAGAATGGGAGGTTCTTGATATAAAGGCACTAGGAATGATACGGTTGAGCCTGGAATCATCGGTGGATTTCAATATTTCAAAATAAAAGAAAACGAAGGAGCTGATGGATGCATTGGATAAAATGTATGAAAAACCCTCGACGTCCAATAAGGTATTCCTAATGAAGAGATTGTTTAATATGAAGATGTCAGAAGGTGGTATTTTGCAGATCATTTAAATGAATTTAATACGATTACTAATCAACTAGGTTCTGTAAAAGTGGACTTTGATTATGAGGTCAGGTCTCTTCTAATATTGTGCTCATTACCAGAAAGTTGGAACAGCTTGTTCATGGTTGTAAGTAACTATGTCTCTGGTTCAAACACTTTAAAATTTGATGATGATGTTGGTGTTATCCTTAGCAAGGAAATGAGATAGAAAAGCACCAGTGAGACATCAGGTAATGCATTAAACATGGAGAATGTGTTAAACATGGAGAACAAAGGAATACAAAAGGATAGATGAAAGGTCTTAGGGAAGCGTCGTAATTCTAGGAAGGGCATATCCAAATCCAAAATGGGAGAGATAAAGTTATGGAATTGTGGGAAGAAAGGACATATGAACAAATACTGAAGAGCTCCAAAGAAACAAAGATATGGACAGCAAGAGAAAAATAAGGAAGCAAATGTAACAAGTAATGTGTTAGAATATGCTTTGATTCTTTCTTTAGATAATATTTCTGAGTCTTGGGCAGTATATTCAGGGGCTTCATTTCATGCCACACCCCATAGGAAAATTTTTCTAGATTATTTTTAAGGTGATTTTGGACAGGTTCATTTGGGTGATTGTTATCACTAAAAAATCGTCCGCGACATTACACACAATGGTTGAAGAAAGACATCAATTATAGAAACAATTAGTACACCTACATCATCAAAATCCATCAAAAAGGCACAAAAATATACACTTGGCTCACAAATCAAAGTGTGCAAATTCACCAAAGGAAGTGCATGCACAATGTGCAAAATGTGCAGGGTAACATAGCCCTAAACGTGCACTATGCACCAAATGCGCGACTGTCTACGAGAAAATTCCCACACTTCTCATGAACGACACATTTATGAATCTTGTCGTCCTCTCAACCACTTATAGTCTGACCCCCAACACGATTTGGCACTCAGATCTAAGAGAAATCTAGCTTGGAGGTTGGTCAAGGACTAGGAAGTTCTCTAAAATGCCCCTTGTTCATGCTATGAACCAGTTGTATCTTTCCAGGAATGGACACTATAAATATGTGCTATGGGTGTGCTAGAAAAATAAGAACTTCAAGGTATTGTTATATTGCAAGAATTCTTCTTGGAGAATCCTCTTTTCTCTTTGAATCATTCAAGCACTATAGCAAGGGCCATCCTACTCACCTCTTGAGAGGATTGGCATTGTATTTATTCACCATTGTCACTTTCCGTTGCATGAAGAGAAGAGCTCTCTATTAGGGAACTCAAGATCCCTTCCAAGGAGGAAGAGGGGATTCATAGGTCCCCGCCTTTCTCTATGGTGTTAGCATATCAATATATTGATCCATTGGTAGCTATATGATGGTCATTTTTTGCTTTTCATGGTTCTAGTTATTCCAAGCTTCTCTAACAATTATTTGTTTTTTTTTGTTTTTTTTTTATTTCCTTGTTTCATGTGTATTTGGTTATCTAATCAACTCACAAACCTCTGTCTTGTTTAGTTGACTTAACTAAGCAGGTAAGTGTTGTGTTTTTGCTCACCCATGTGACAAAACCAACACAATAGATTGGTGACCATACTGGGGAACGATATCAAATTCCTCCCTATTTAAGTATTGAGAGAGCTTCTTTCTAGTTTTTTGGATATGCAGGTACAAAAACCGGCCTAATCCAGCCTTCCAAAGTCATAATTCAGAGCCAGGGCAAGTGAATTTCACTTGGAAATTTATTTCCCAACGCGTGATAGGAAGTGTGCAGATTTCAAGGAACACAGATGCGCACTCTATGCACTATGCACGTGACAACCTTCATAACTCTGCACATTTTGCGCCCTCTGCACGTCTATCAGAACTACAACCCATGCATAAGTCCAGTTTTAGTAAATTTTAAGGGATTTTATGAATGGTTTGAGGTCCCATTACCTTCAGATTTTAATTTCCTGCACTTTGTAAAGAAATCAAACTTCACTTAGAGTCCTTTCTCACAAGGAAGGTTAGATAACATAAGCACATAGGTGTAAAAAGAATCGCAATTCTTCTCTTTTCTTTGTTTCCACATGGATGGCTCATTTGACATTTAAAATTTTGAGTTGAAGTTATTTCTTTTTCAAATACACTCAAATAATTTGGGACTAGAAATAAATTTTAACCCTCAAGTATGCTCTTCCCCCATGCCCTAGTGTGATCTCGGGAATCGGAAAAGGTAGTTGAAAGGAAATTTCATCTCCCTTAAAAATCATTAGGAGAGGACAAAACCCCCCTAGTGTACCTCTTAGTTTTTGAAATCATCTTAAAAATTTGTAAGGTCCCATACATGCCCACATGTTTTCAATCTTAGGATAGTTTCTAAACACTTTCTTAGTTTATATGACACTCTAGGAAAGTTTAAAAGATCAAGCAATGAGCCCATACATGCCCACATGTCTACAATCCTAGAATAGTTTTCAAAATCTTTCTTAGTATAGAAAAAAATCTAGGGAATTTAAAGGATCAAGGACCCATATGTCCACATTGATAGCTCTTTAGGGATGTAAATATTCCGCAAGGTTGTACAAAAGAAACATAGCAAGCTAGGTAAGAATATTTGTAATGACCACAAGAAGTTGACATGTTGCAATCTTACACTTAACTTATTAAAAATATTTGCACACTTTTCAATTTATTGCAAACAAAGCCACTCCTCACACACATAATTTCTATTAGAATAGTGGATTTCAAAGTAACCTTTCTTTTGTAGTACCCACAAAGTACTTCAAATGAATTACAAAAGATCTGAATACTTCTTTGGAAATTATCCACACCCATTTAATTCAAACGAGATTGGCCCATGACCCAAATCTCGCAACCCACCGCATTTAAAATTTTTCTAAGAAAGCACTAAATTTTCCTCCATAGGAGGTGCCAAAAGAAATTTTTAGTCTAGGTAGGATCTCAGGAGTAGGCATCCAAATAACCCCCTGTTATCAGGTTCTCACATTTTGAAACAATAGAAGTTGAGAATAGGGATCCTTCAAATCCTCAAAGTCAAGTGTTCCTATACCATAAGGTAGGGAGATACCCATGAAGGGTCGAAGGTCAAGGTCTGGTTGTTCTGCGCATCCCTCCTTGATTCACCCAACTCTTGTGAGGGTATCCATCCCATGACCCATTTCTTAGGCCGAAAATCTAAATGTTTCACTTTGATCGAGGTACTTAGTGGAAAAACTTAATATATATACAAAGGTGGCGGTTGTGTGCTACAATCGCACCTTGGTCAGATTTTGTGTGGCTATTGGGAAATATCGCTAGCTCTTTCAGGATATGCACCCTCTACCCATCATTATAACTGACTAATTCAACCTTCACTAGTTCCTCTTTTGGTGGCTTCAGACCCCACTGTGGAGTGCTATTAGAAGGCCCAATGCTAAATTGAAAGGAAGGACTATAATTCTTTTAGGACACGGGATTTTATTTTTTGTTATTGTTTCCCCCATTAGGAAAAAATCCACCTATCCACCTGCTTGTTTATTTTTTCAATTGATTTATGTATGATGCTAATTTGATTACATACAATTGTGAGTTATACTATTTTGTGAAGGTCAAAAATATAAAATCACGTGTTCATTTATTTCTCTTGTTACCATTTTCACACATTCACTTTTCTAGTAGGAACCATAGGGGAACCACAGAATCCTCGTCATTCCAGACACTTGCAGAATCTCCCTCCTATTCTAAAAGGATTTCCTAGTATTTCCAACTCACTGGCTAAACCATCTCATACCCCAGTGAGTGCTACTATTTTGGGATCAACTTTACTTGGTTCCACTTTACTTGGGTCAAATACCCAAGGAAATCCATCTATTGGTTCTCCTTCACAAGGAGGAAGGAGTCAAACTTCTTCTCAAGGAAGAAGTAAAAACCCACCAAATCCCTCTCAAGGGACAGACCCATTACATACACACATGATGGATGGAAATAATCCTCCATCAAATCCCCCTTTTCCATACTCGGAATCCCTCAACATTCTTGATTTAGACAAACTCACGAATGAACCCATTTTACAAGATGCCACTTGGCCCAATATGCCTATGAACTTGACTTTATAAATTCTTAAGTTTGAAGGAAAACCAGGGGAAGACCCATCCAACCATTTTATGACCTTCCACTTATGGTGTTCTTCAAACAACATCATGGATGATTCCATCCACTTGAGGTTATTTCAAATAACTCTCACAGGTTCATCAGCCAAATGGTATGTGGACGAAAAATTAGGGTCCCATGTGACCTTTGAATCATTGGACAAATCATTTTTGTCATTTTTCCAATTACCAGTTCATCATGACATTGGTTTATAACTTCTATCCGAGTTCAAACAAACCACTACTATCCATATTGCTAACCACATCCATGAATGGTGGTGGCAACATAGTTTGTGTAAAGAAGAAACCACGAAAGAACAACCTCTTGATTGGTTTCTCAAATAACTCATCCTTGTGATTGCCCAGGATGTAGCATCCAATTTCCCTCAATTAGAAGAGGAGGCCATCAACAAGGCCCAAAAATTTGACCTCATATGTGCCCAATTAGGTTACTTGTACACAGTATTTTCTGATGCGCCCAGAACCCTACCATTTGGCCAGGACAAACCTGGGGTTTCTCACACTGTGGATGGGTTGATTGGTTCTATGAAAAATCTAAACCCTTATGGCCACCCATCACCTACTTATAGTGAAAATAAATATCTGCAACCATATGTAGGGACGTCTTATTACCCTCTACCTACTCACCAACAATCATATCTTGTTGTTCCCTCTCAATCATTGGGGGGACCCCCACCGATACCCATAATGCATATAGTCTCTCAACCAAGTCTAAGTTCACCCCCAACCCCCGCATATAACCCCAACAATGGTGGAATTACTTCAACTTCCTACACACCATATGGATCGTTTCCCCAAAAGAGTCTATATTTTCCATTTCATGGTCCCCCCCAATAAGTTTCTCCTCCATCAGGACAACCACACGTTGGTGTTAATTTTGTTCAGCCTTCTCCCATTCAACAGGTTCATTATTTTGAAAAGTTGAATATGTAAAATCTGGCCCATCAACCAAATAATGCCAAGAAGAAAGGGAAAAATCGAAACAATAACAACCCGGGACCAGGAGGAAATAACCCCCAACAAAATCGTCCAGTTTGGGGAAACTAGAATCAAGGCAACCAAAACCCTCAAGGGGGAAACAATAGCAATCAACCACGATAAGGTAATAAAAATAATCTTAGAACCAACTTCCATTGCACTCTATGTGTAAAGTATGGACATTATACTCACCACTTCCTCCAAATTTTCGATTTCAAATAGATGAAAGAATCCATAAACACACCATGCCCTCTGACATCGCCTGCCCCTTAGCAGGCCCCACAACATTATTTGTAACCACCACCTCTAGTCATTTTTCATAACCCTATTCCACACCAAGGTGTGATGAATACCCAGTAGGAGAAAAATTCTACCCCACCACAAATGGGGTAATATCAAAACCCAGGTCCCAATCAAACTAGAAATCTGGTCGATCGCAATATCCTCCATACCTGTGAGGAAGAGATTCTTCTGCAAACACACAGTTTTCAATATGGAGTCCCTCCTGAATCTACCCCAACCACTTCAGGTACCATTCCTGATATCGTCAGACAACCATTGATGATCGCACGACCTAACACTAAACCCAATCCTCGTATACCCTCTATACATTTACGATGGAATGTACATAACCCTCATGCTATGGCCGCCCATAATTATAGTTTAGTTGATGATTTAGCACAATCTCTGCAACCATGTTTGTGTTGGATATCCTCCAAACATTTCCATCACAGCGCAAATCCTTTCTTTCCACTTTGGGGCCAGTCAACCTAGCCGATACTTGACTCATCACCTTTGATCTAGATAACGGAGAACCACGCCTCTCCACTTTGGTATCTTTTCATATACCAGTTAATATCTAGAACATCATAGTTCATTGTTGCATCATCAATGAAGGTTCACCCACATGCATCATGTCCAAAGTTGTATGGCAGAAACTCGACTCACCTGAGCTAGTACCATCTGCCATCAACCTAAGAGTATATGACGGTCGACCATCATCCCCTGAATGGCTCTTCCAAAATGTCCCCATAGAACTTAGAGGAAAAACCATCCTGATTGGCATTGAATTTATCGACGCCCCACTTGATTACAATATCTTGTTTGGACATAGCTACATAGATTCTATGAAGGATGTATCATCTTCTGTGTTTCGTACAATGATGTTCCCCCATAACGGGAAAATCGTCACCATCGACCAACTTACACATTACGAGCCTACTCATTCCACCAACATTGATAACATCCTCCCCCTTGTCTGCCCTAGCTTGGATGCTTTCTGAGTCATCGACATGGGTCCTAGAATATTCAAGGACCCATCCTTATCAAGGAATTATCATGGAGCACCACCTCTCCTAAACTCCTTTATGTCATCAAAAGTGTGTGTAGTTTCCTCTAACGAAACAGATATCGGAGGCAATACTCCACCAGTTGGAAAACTACTACCTCAGGAATTCCCTAAAACCACCACCGAACCACTTTTCCCAAATTCCTCCCCCCCTCCAGGGGAAAATCCTAGTTTGGGAGAGAGTCCCCCAAGCCATTACCCAAATCCCCTTATTCTACCCCCCACCTAGAGTCCAATCATTCCAAGTAGTTTCTACTCTCACCCTTCCCAACATGGTTCTTGCCATCCCTGTATGGTATCTCCATCCACCCTCCATGGTTCCTACACAATCTCTCCCTCCTCAGATAGAGGGACTACCGATGCAGATCCCATTATAGGCTCCTGCCACACCACCCTCACCCCCAACTGGCAGAAACATCACCACCACTGGGGCCAGAAGAAAGAATAACGAGCCCATATCTCCACTCCCTCCCAAAGATAAACCTCCTTGCGCACTATGCGAAAGAGAAGGCCACCCCAATAACATATGCCCTACTCTTCACGATTTATGCAATCTTATCCAACTCCCCAAAGAAACCCCATTGCTTACCACTCCACCAAGTACTTTAGCTGCTACTACAGAGTCCTCAACCACATGAAAGAAAGGGTTATGAACCAATTTTCTTATGCCATGTGCTCAGAATATATCCATTACACCCATCATTGCCCAACTCTACCTCAATTCCACCAAACATTAGCCGCAATATACCACACATCCTTGCCTGAGCCCCCTCAGGCTCTCCCTACTGCTGCTCACATTACAGACATTTGTTATATTTCTTTGTCAAAATCCGTGTGAATGAGATACCATCCACAAGATCGTGACATTTGGTTTATGACAAGAGAGCCTTCACACACTGTACATGACATCCCTTCTACGTCCTCATCCCTTGAGGACAATAACAATTACCCATTGACGGTTGCCCCTGCCATCTCCCAGGATCCCCTATCTTCTCGCATTTTCCACTACGACGAAGATATATTGGAGGAACTAACCACCCCCGATTTCCCATGGAATGCACTCTATCATAGAACACTTTTCCTTTCACAAGAGGCCTTTCACCCTCCTACCCAAGCCTCCTTGTGTGCAATCGAAACCAAGGATTTCATTCCTTCGGGGCATATTGACTGGTTCAAAAACCCTATTCCTACCCCCAATTCTTTTGAAGAAGGCAACATGGCCAACATTTCCCCCACAGTCAAAATTGACATTTCCAATAAACTAGTCATTGTAGAAGAGATCACCATTGGTGTTGCATGCTCCCCTGAAGAAATGATCGCTTACACAACTCTCTTTCAGGAATATAGGGACATTTTTGCTTGGTCATATACGAAGATGCCTGGCCTAGATCCTTCTATAATCGAACATCGAATCTACACCTAGACGGATATCACCCCTGTTCGTCAAAAGCAACGCCCCCTCCACCTATCCAAATTTGCGGCTATCAAAGCCGAAATTGACAAATTACGTGATGCCAGGTTCATTTTGTTGATTAATTGGGTTGGTTATCATTGATTTCAACCCTTGAAGAAAGTCTGGTAGCACAATGGTTTGGGTAATGGACCCAAGTTTGTTTGATGGATAATGGTATGAGTTTTTCTATATTTTCAGGTAAGAAATTACTAAGTGGATAAGTGGTTAGAAGTGGGTTAGCCCTAAAATAAGGATAGTGGGTTAAGATGGTTAGAAAGTAATTTAAATAATAAAGTGAAGTGATCAGTTTACTATAAGTCAAAGTGGATATAAAATAAATTATTTAAATAATAAAGTTAAAGGAGAAATTACTAAGTGTACAAGTGGTTAGAAGTGGGTTAGACCTAAAAGAAGGAAAACAAGTTAAGATGGTTAGAAGGTAACCCCTTGAGGAAGCTACATGAAAGTATAAATAATAGGAAAGGGTGTCTCATATTTAATCAAACTTGAGCATATTGAATATCTACAAGTGACTATGGTAACCAAAGGATATCTAATCTGAATTTCAGAGGGAAGGTGAAGTAAAGAAGGCCAAAATTCAAGGGAGGATAAATTATTTTGATGATGCTTTCTAAGATATGTTATTTATAGGTCATCTCACATTTTTCGCAATAACTTGTTTTCTAGAATGATTCAGACCGTGAAATTGGGAGGTCATTGAGGAAACATATCCAAGTAGCTATTATACAAATTTCAGCTTGTGGTTCGTTGTATTTTTGGATTTACACTCCATGGAAAATAGGGTTTGTGGCTAGTCCCGAAACTAGTCTAAAACAATTGTTTCGGGTAACAATATCGTAACTTATTCATAATAGATACAAATTCAATAAGACCAAATGTATTAGTTAGAGTACAATCTGTAGTATTCTATGTACCATTTTCAGATCCATACAACAAATATACATACGGGGCACGCTCTACAAGTTCGCTCTCTAGAATAAGCCAGAATTCAACAAGGTATGCCATTTTTTCTATAACTCCTTTTCCGAGAGGTTCCAAGTAGTGAAATCTAGAGGATTTGCATAAAATACATTGAAGAACATTTTGTACTATTTTCATATATTTATTCATTACAGGCACATAGTTATGATTATTTCAAGTTAGCATTGTTGACTAATCCAAAATTAGTCATGTGAGACTAAAGTAAAGTTTGATGAAAATGCTAGTCTCTTGTTGTTAAAGTTAAGGAAGGTTTGAAGGTATGTGATAATATACAGCAGGTCTATTACAGAGCTACAAAACATATGTTGGGTACATGGTTGAGACAAGTAGTTGATGAGTTGGCACATACATGAGATGTATAGTTGATTATGTTGGTACATCTTGATGAGTCATACTTTATGTGTATTTGATGCATCATTGGTACATATTTGGTGCATGGTTGATGCACTCGTTTATGGTACACGTTGAGGTACAGATTGGTGCATGGTTGATGCACTTGTTTATGGTACATGTTGATTACAAGTTGTTTGGACAAGTTATTTGTACATGGTTGGTGCATGGTTGATGCATCTGTTTATGGTACAAGTTGAGGTATAGGTTGATGTATGGTATATGTTGGCACATGTTGTTGATACATATTGGTACAGTTTGATTGGTACATGTTTACAAAAGTATATCCCATAGTGATAGTGTGACAATGGTTCCATCATTCTACTTCTACATCAAAGCGGTTGGACGGGGCAAGGACAGGTGGTTATAGCCACCTTCTGGTTGTAGTTGGAGAACATAGGGGGTTGTAGCCTCCTTCTAGTTGTAGCCAAAGAATTGGGGAGTTGGAACTTCCCTTAGGTTGTAGCTTGAGAAACTAGGGGGTTGGAGCCTCCTTCCAATTGCAACTGGAAAACAAAGGAATTTGGTGCTTCCAATGAATGTAATTCTCAAATACATATAAGAAAAAACATTCTGTGGTTTTCTCCCACTTTGAGTTTCCACATAAAAACATTGGTGTACTGTGTATGTGTATGATTTCTCATTTGTTCATTACTTATTTACTCTGCAACTATTGTATGATAATGCCACATTGATATAACACTTACATTTGTGGTTAAAAAGGATTGAATTACTCTATTACCGATTCAACCCCCTCTCAATAATCCAATAATTGGTTTCAGAGCAGGTTCCTTCAGGAAACAGTTTAACCACTTGAAGGAGATCATGGATTATTTTGAGAATGGAGTATCAATGTTTAATGGTCAGAATGGTTTAAAGTATGAGATGTGGGGTAGAAGGATGAAAGTAGTTTTACAGGTACAGGGGCATTATATTTGGCTATCAGTTGTTACAGGATATGATAGTTCAGAAAGGGAAAAGACTGTATCCAAGAAGGAATTGAAGAATAATAACAAAATAACAATGAATTTCATCTGGGAAGGATTACCTAATCCATTAAGAGAAAAGGTTGGTAAATGTTCATCAACCAAAGAACTTTGGGATAAGTTACATGACATATATTCTTCACCCATCGCAGATTCAAAAAAATGACAAAGAAGATACAGATACATATAAAAAAGAATTATGCTCACCATGTCAAATAGATTCAGAAGATGAAGAGTACATAATCATCATAGGTATGTTGCTTGATTTAATTGTGAAAAATGCGAACATCTTGAAATAGAATTCCATGAAGGAAATGAAACAAAAAAACTAATTGAAAATGAAGACAATTATGAAGAAGAATTGATTAGTGCTTTAGATGAACTAAGAGAGGAAAACAAGTCACTCAAGAAAGAATTGATGAAACAAAAGGAAAGTGTTCACATTTTTTAAGAAGCCCAACAGGTCATCGAGAACTTAAGAACTCAACTAGAAGAAGCTAGAAAGATCGAAGAAAATCTTGAATATCAAAAGCATTATTTGGAAGCCAACATAGCAGAACATAAGGAAGAAGAAGAAATGAGAGAGAAGATATTGACAGATCATCTTAAGGAAAGAACTAACGATCTAAACCAGCTTGAGGCAGATTTTGGTCAAGAAGAGAAAGGACTTGAAGAAGAAATAATCACATTAAAAATTCATCTTGA
>ML796451.1:431086-477274 GCA_009831015.1 Picea engelmannii
GATTATTTTGGTTGTTATTTTTTTAAAATATGTATATATGTTTTTAGATTATTATTTTTTTATTTTTTTTATTTTTTTAAGTTTTTTTTTCGACTCTTTTTTTTTAGTTTTTTATTTTATTTTATATAATTTGGGTTTTGAATATATTTTTTTGAATGTGTTTTTTTCTTTATTTAAAAAAAAAAAATCGAAGATTTTGTCTTTTCTATTTATTTATTTTTCAATGTAAATTTAAGAAGAAGAAAAAAATGTTAGTAAATAAATTTTTAAGTGACCATTTTGTATCCAATTTTGGTTTTTTTTTTTTTTGCATAGGGATCTATTGTCAAAACCACGGTTTCAATTAGGCTAAAATGAGCCATAATTTTAACGTTTAGAAAAAACTTTTTGCATTAGTTATCGTCACTTTTTTATTTAGGTTTTAATTTTAATGTTTTTCTAAGCTATTGTATGAGTTTTGAAGGTCATGCTTGAAAAATGTTGTAATTTTGACCCCGTTTGAAAAAATGGTGCTATCGATAGCACCACTTTTTGAGTTGGGGTTGATTTTCATGTTTTTTAGGCAAAAATATGAGTTTTCTGGGCTAGGTTTCTCGTTTTGAGGTCAAAGTTCTCGTTAAGTTGGTAATATTGTTATGATCGATACTTCCATGAAAGAGAGCATTGATATCAGATATAAGAAAGTATGGATAAGAAAACATGAAGAACAGGTGAACAAAGACCAAGTCTCAAAGATCGCAAGATTGACAATAAAATGAGATGAACAAAAATCTATAAAGAAAAAGAAAGATGTCAGATACATAAAGGTTTGGAAAATAACTGAAAGAAAAAAAAGACAGGTAAATAAGGAATAGATTCAAGAGATTGTACTTCCAGGCATTGTAGTAAAAGATGAATCCATAGACAGAAAGAAAGAAGTCAAAGCTCGGATAGATGATGAATCTACTAATGAAGATGATGATGAATACACTTCAGAGCAGCAATTTTTCTGAGCCATCCGTCTTCGAGACTCCCAGATATGAATAATAGAAAGGGGGAGTCTATGCGATAGTTGAGACAAACCAGAGAACCATCCTTCGACCAACTTGCAGAATTTGAGTAGACAGATTCAGTGCATTCAGTTAGCAAAAGTACAATCAATTGTAGTAGTGAAGACTTCATGATAGTATAGTGATAAATGGGTCATCATTATGGACAGTTGTGCAGTAGAGTCTTGGAAAGTATGGACATAGATGGATTTGTAAGAACACTTAGCAGGTTTTGACATATATATGACAGTGGACGAGAGCATGGATTCATAGATTGGTTCAAAGAGTGGTTCAGAGACAAAGGAACATTATGGATCTTAATTACACAAGAAATGGTTTGAACAATGCTAATGGATTCCAAATTGACAGATATTTTTTGGACACATGCAGTGCATACATCAGTTCACATTCAAAACAGAGTAATTCTCAGAAACAACAATGACAAAACTCCCTGCGAGCTATGGAAAGGAAGACCAAAAAATGTGAAGCACTTAAGAATATTTGGAAGAAAATGTTACATCAAAAGAGAATATGGCAGAATGGGAAAGTTTGACATTCGTGTGGACAAAGGAGTACTTGTTGGTTACTCAAGTACAAGAAAATAATACAAGTGTTACAATATAAGGTTGAACAAAGTTGTGGAAAGTATCAATGTATCAATTGATGAAACAAGTGGACGAGAATTAAAGGAAGAAGAAAATGAATCAATGGAACAACTTTATGAAGAATAATTCTACATCAAACAACCAGAAGGATTTCAGTTGTCAGAGAATGCAAATTATATTTGTAAATTGAAGAAGGCATTGTATGGTCTAAAATAGGCCCCTAGAGCATGGTACTCTAGACTAGATAAATATCTACAGCAGGCAGGGTTCAGAAAAGGAAGTGTAGACAACAACCTCTACATCAAGGTAACTCAAGATAGTATTTTATTAATTGAAGTTTATGTTGATGATATTATTTTTGGAAGTATTGATAACAAGTTAAGACAAAAATTTGAAAAGGATATGCATAATGAATTTGAAATTTCATTACATGGAGAACTATCCTTCTTTCTGGGTCTTCAGATACGTCAAAGCAACCAAGAAATTTTTAATTCTCAAAGTAAGTATATCAGAGAAATGCTAAAGAGGTTTGGAATAGAAGATTGCAAACCAGTTACCACTCCTATGCAAACCAGTTGCAAGTTGATCAAAGATGATGATTCAAAGTCTAAAGACCAGAGGTAATACAGGTCGATTATTGGTAGCTTACTATATGTGACAGCATCCAAACCATATGTAATGCAGGAAGTTGGACATTTGGCGTGATTTCAAGAAGAACAAAAGGAATCACATGTATTAGCAATGAAGAGGTTTTTCATATATCTCAAAGGAACATAATAGTTTGGATTATTGATCCAAAAAGATCTTTTATACGACAATGGTTGAGTTATTATGCATCTGTTTATTAACCATTTAGGAAGTTGAATGAAAGAGGAATAATTATACAATAAAAATCACAACCATATGAACATATACAGATATGAAATAAAGAAAGAAGAACAATAAACCATAGAACACCAAAGTGATAATGGAGTTCAACAATCTCGCCTACATCTCCGGGCCTTTGTCTCAGTGGGTGAGGCTCTATTATTCCTATTCAAAGATTTAAAAGTACATCACAGTAGTTCCAAAAGGTTACAAAATTTATCTCATCTTGTTCTACGTGATCTCTAGAACCCAACAAAAGAAACGACACTGAATCGGATGATCGGAGCTCCCAGAAATGGCCCACAAAGGTTCCCTCCTCAATAGCTTCCCTGCATAAAAATGGCATTGGCTTGGAAAATCTTCATCATCAACCTTCTTTGAATGTCCTCTCCATGGCCTCACAAAGGCCTAGTTTATATATATCTGAAGTTGGTAACCATCTCCCAACTTCCCCCCAAGATCTGGACTCAAAAAGGGCCCAATATCCCCCAAAAAAATTAAAAATCTCTCAAATATGCTGATAAATACCAATAAAATCACAATAATATAGTATTGAAACCCACTCTTGATAAATATTAGGGCATATCCCCTTATGCGTTGGCCCTTGGGCATATGGAGACCCGCCATGTGTCCTAGCATTGGTCCTTAGCACGTTGGCCCCAAAATCCTACACCTAGTCGTATGTTATTGGGCCATGTGCCCACGGTTTAACCCTATGCACGCGTTGTTTAGTTATGCCCCTTGAAATAAGTTAGTGGTTAAGCCCTTGGTCAGCGGGCTAGCCCGACCAACCGGGGCTTAACCTTAACTCTACACACACACATTTAGGATCAGGTTTTCTGGATTAAGGTGGCATGACCAGGATCTGTGGATTATCCAACCTCTGCGCCAACCGTTTAGCACATAGGTCATATAACACGGTTCTATGCCACACCGGGGGCTAGGGCCTAGCCCCAGCCCCAATCTCCACCGAAACACACAACAAACCAACTTAAATATTAATTTACAGACTTGGTATAACAAGTACTATTGTAGGTGGGTTGGTAACCTGACTTGCCCAAACCGTTCCCCCACATTGAAGGTCTTGGGGTTGACTCCCCGAGATTCATAAAAGTTTGACAAAAACCAAAAGCCAATACTTGGGTGCCATGTGGAAGCCCATGTCTGGGCCACATGGCATCTCCTCATTCACTTAAATCAAATTCCATGTGTCAAGTGATGAATGGTTCACTTGTCTACCACCTGTAATTGGCACTCAAGCACCACATGTTGTACTATTTGTACATACCTTCCACGTCATCCATACGGATGTTCCACATGTCACCACTGCAAGGGTGACACATGTCACTCCCTGATTGGTCCACCTATACCTACCACATCATCAGTCTATACACCGAGTCATCCTTCCATGTCAATTGTACAAACCCTTCCATGTCAGTGCCAAATATTCCTGCCACATCAGTTGTACGTTCGTACGACCTATACAGTCAGCTTCCACGTGGCACTGTACGAACTATACAGTCATCATTTTTTTTTCCTATTTGGAAAAATGAACAGATATTCATATCTAGAGAATAGAACGTCTGTTTGAGCCCGTTCAAGTTGTGTTGGGTTCGTATCGACGAGGGATAAACACACATCTATTTTGAAGCCATTCTAAGAAATTTTATTTTTATGCCTTTCTGAGCCCCATCAAGCTCTTGGATCTAATTATGGATCACACCTCCCCACTAAAGGACCTTTTGATCCCCAAATGGTTACTAACCACTCATCAAGCTCAGGATAGGCCATCGGGCTTGTCCTCTATCTTTGAACTCTGTCCTGTGTACCTGCCTCATCAAGATCAACTGTAACAAAATCATGACAACTGACATCATATTGTTAGCCATTTGTTCCCTACCACATCTTACTGAAGCCACTATCATCCATGTAGACAACCTTACTAATGATAAAATAAAAAATATGATTGCAAATGAGCTGATATGTTTGTAATATTTGCACGACATTAGCTTATCTTGAAGCAAATTGTGATTGATTTTCCATTCTACAATCATCTCATGTTCTTGCTTAAGATTGATAACTTGATTTGAAACAATTATAGGTGTGTTTCTTTCTTGAGTCGCCTTCTTTAATTGTTCCATTGTTTGAAGAGATTTATTTTCCTTAATATGATGAGCATGTACACCATATTCTTGACCTACTTTGGTTAAGTGATATTGATTCTTTGCCCTGTAGAATACTGCTTTATGATCATACAAGTAAGCACTTCCTAAGAAAATTCCACATTCACTTAGTGGCACCACATCACATGTTACCTCGTCCACAAACTTAGATGAAATTGTAAATTTTAATGTGCACTTCTTTGTTATGTGCATTTGATGATTGTTGCTTATCCATTTAAGTGTGTAGGGATTATGATGCATCTGTTTTTTTAATCTCAATTGCTTAACCAATTCCTCGAAAATTAAGTTAGATTGAGATCCACTATCTATCAATGTGTCAACATTAGTGTTCCTCATGATGACCCTTATGTGAAACAAATTACTTCTACAATCAAATCCTTCACCAATTTTACCTGTCATACCAACCAATGAGACTTTAGATTCATCACCTGAATCTAATCCCAAGTCTGTGGGTCATGTGTTTGCCACAACTATTTTCCTCCCTTTCTTATCTTTGAACCACTTTGGCCTCTTCTTGGGATGCAATTGCCAACAACAGTCCTCATCATGTCCCTCTTTCTTCCAATGCTTTCAAAAGGGTTTCTCTTTCTTTCTTCCCACTGAATTTTACTTCTTTCCAGGCCACTTCCTTTTGTCCTCTTTCCTTGAAGACGACTCCCCTGATACACCAACACATGTTTTCCCTGCTTCAATGTATGTCGCTTGAACAGAAACCCCATCAAGACTAGTAGGTCCAAACATGAATACAATATTTCAAATATGTGTAGGTAAACCTCCTATATACTTCATAAGAGTTTCTTGGGTATGTAAAGGAATATCTAACATCAATGCCATTTTACGAAATCCATCTGTGTATTCTTTCATTGTTTGTCCTTTTCTTAGTTTTAAATATTTCCATTCAATTAACGTTTTCTATTTATAACCCAAAGGATAGAATGTTGGTTGTGGAGCCTGATTATCTTCTTGATTCAGAGGTCCTTGCTTTCAGCTGTGTTTATACCCCATGAAGTATTTACACCCCAGAAGTATGTACACTCTTCCACATGGGGGAGTGCAGAGGGGGGGTACCCCCTCTGTGGGGTGCGGGGGGGCTATCCCCCCGGCTGGGGGGTCTGGGGGCAAGCGGGCCCCCAGCAAGGGTTCGGGGGCGAAGCCCCCGAAGCCAAAATTGCCTTGTAAAAGTATATTGTAATTTCATTGTAAATCTAGACCGTTCATTATAAGGTCGCAGATCTAACGGTAGAGATTATGTTAGGGTTTTTTGCCCTAGAAGGAAACCCTCTTTTATGAGGGAAATGTATTGCGGCTATGATTGATGGTGAATATTGTATTCTGAAAGAGGATACTGTGAGAGAAAGAAGAGGAAGTTACAACGGGTCTTGTTGTAGGTTGTATCCCTTCATTTTGCTGGATAATAATAAAGGAAGGACCTGGCAATTTCTCTGGTGGACGTAGCCCACACTGGGTGAACCACGTAAATCTATGTCTCTTGTGTGTCTTATGTGTTTTGTTTCTGCATTTGTTTTATTTTATTGCTCCGTGGTCCTATTTTTCTAACATAGAATTTCTTTCTAAGTGCAGAAATAAAACTTTGCCATGATGGAAATACATTACCCACTTGTTTTGTGCCATTTTGAAACTTTCTTTACCACCAGATGAGTGTTGTTCCTGCAAGTCTCAATGATTCCAATTTGATTTGAGTGGCCTCATCCTTGATATGTTTCACACTACAATAAACCTCCATCTATATGACCCAATTTTCAAGTCTCTCTACATTAACTTCACCATCATATATAGGTAATTCTAATTTAACATCAAGTTTTAATAAAGGCGTTTCATTCTTATGTTTATGGACATGTTTCTGTGTGGTGATTTTAGAACTTGAACTTGAAGAAGAAGGAGAAGGAGGTGAAGATGGAGGTGAAGGAGGAATTTGAGAGGACCCAGATTTGGTCTCTTTCGTTCCAAGTAATTATCATACAAAATCTTCATCATCTCCGACATGGAGAAGAAATTTTTTCGAAACTCTTTCTCATCTTAAGAAAGTCCCTCTTCCTATGCAATCTTCTCGCGTTGAAAAGTTATCTTTCTCAATACAATCAATGGATTATCTTCAACAAGATCGCCTTCAAAACGATGTAGCTTTTCCCTAGTTAACATGCAAAACTCAAATCCAAACATCAACTAGCTTTGATACCACTTGATCTGAAAAGATCTTTTATACGACAATGGGTGAGTTATTAGGCATGTGTTTATTAACCATTTAGGAAGCTGAATGAAAGAGGAAGAATTATAAAATAATTATCACAGACATATGCACAAATACAGATCTTAAATAAATTAATAATAAAAACAAACCATAGAACACCAAAGTGATAACAAAGTTCAGCAATCTCGCATGCGTCTCCGAGCCTTTGTCTTAGTGGGTGAGGCTTTCTGATTTCTGTTCAAATATTTAAACGTACATCACAACAATACCAAAAGGTTACAAAACTGATCTAGTCATGTTCTACCAGATCTCTAGAGCCCAACAAAAGAAGTGGCACTGAAATCAGATGACTGGAACTCCCAAAAATGGCCCGCAAAGGTGTGCTCCTCAATAGCTTCCCTGCATAAAAATGGATTTGGCTTGGCAAATATTCAACATCAACCTGCTATGAATGTCCTCTCCATGGCCTCAATAAGGCTTGGTTTATATATATCTGAAGTTGGTAACCATCTCCCAACTTCCCTCCAAGATCACACCTCAAAAAGGGCCCAATATCCCCCCAAAAAGACTAAAATCTCTCAAATATGTTGATAAATACCAATAAAATCACTATAATATAGTATTGAAACCCACTCCTGAGAAATATTGGGGCACAACCTCTTATGCGTTGAACCCTGGGCATATGGAGACCCGCCATGTGTCCTAGCGCTAGTCCTTAGTATGTTTTCCCCGAAATCATGCACATGGTCGTATGCTATTGGGCCATGTGCCCACGGTTTAACCCTTTGTGCGTGATGTTTAGTTAAGCCCCCAAAAATAATCTAGTGGTTAATCCCTTGGTTGGTGGGCTAGCCTGACCAATCGGTGCTTAACCCTACCTCTGCGCACACACATTTAGGATCGGGTCTTATGGAGTAAGGTGGCATGACCAGGATCCAGGGCTTATCCAACCTCTGCACCAACCATTTCTCACATAGGTCATATAACATGGTTCTATTTCATGCCAGGGGTTGGGGCTTAGCCCCAGCCCTAATCTCCACTGAACCACACAACAAACCAACTTAAATATTAATTCACAGACTTGGTATAACAAGTACTACCACAGGTGGGTTGGTAACCCAGCCTGCCCAAACCATTCCCCCATGCCAGAGGTCTCGGGGTCGACTCCCTGGGAGTCATAAAAGTTTGACATAAACTAAAATCCAATACCTGGGTGCCACATGGTAGCCCATGTCTGGGCCATGTGGCACCTCCTCATTCACTTAAATCTGATGCCATGTGTCAAGTGTTGAATGGTCAACTTTTTTGCCACTTGTACCTGCCATGCAAATGCCACGTGTCGTACGATTTGTACAGACCTTCCACATCATCCATACATGTTCCATGTGTCACCACTGTAAGAGTGGCACATGTCACTCCCTGATTGGTCCACCTGTACCTTCCACGTCATCATTCCATACAGCTAGTCAGCCTGTTGCGTCAGCTGTACAAACCCTACCATATCAGCACCAACTGTTCCTGCCATGTCCATTATACGGCCATACAACCTATATAGTCAGCTTCCACGTGGCACTGTATGGACTGTACAGTCATCATTTTTTTGCTTGTTTGGGAAAATGAACAGATCACCATATATGGAGCATACGACGTCCATTTGAGCCCGTTCAAGTTGCATTGGGTTTGTATCGACGAGGTCTATGCACATGTCTGTTTTGAAGCCATTATGAGAAATTTTATTTTTAGGCCTTTATGAGCCCCATCAATCTCATGGATCCAATTTTGGATCAATTATGGTATGAAAAGGAAAGGATATATCAATTATTTCCTACACAAATATAGATTGGGTAGGTTGCATTGATGACCAATGAAGCACCAGTGGAGCATCGTTCTACTTGGGTGAGTGTTTAGTATCTTGGCTAAGCAAGAAACAATCATCATTATCTTTATCTATAGTCAAGGCAGAGTATATTGCAGTAGCAGGATGATGTACACAGGTTCTATGGATGAAACAAACTCTGACATATATATAGGTTGAGTATGATGATCCCATTCCAATCTATTTTGATAATACAATCGCCATGAGTATATCAAAGAACCCAATGATTCACTCCAAGACAAAGCACATTCCAATACAGTATCACTTCTACGGGAACAAGTTGCAGAGAAGAACATCAGAGTTGAATATGTGGGCACAAAATAACAAGTGGCATACATCTTTACAAAACCGCTTCCAAGGGAATCCCTTTAGTATCTTCATTAGAGACTTAGAGTAATTTCTACTCTAAAATGAATGCTATCGAATCCTTATCTTATATGTCTTAGATTTACACGCGGAAGCACCATAAAGAGGATAGTTTAGGTTGGGATATTAGTTTAAGGAAGAGTTCAGTTAGGGGGAGTAGCCTCGGATGGAAATATACCTTTGCCATTTATGAGAAAGTAGGAGAGATTTATCAGATGCAAAGGTAAATGCTTGGAGAAAGAGCATAGAGGCATGGTTTTAGGGGGAGTGATGGTCATAGGGGGAGCATGAGTGACATGACTTCAGTATTTCATTAGAGTGTTTCCATCAATGCCAAAGGGGGATATTTTTTATTAATTGGGTTGGTTTTGATTGATGTCAACCCTTGAAGAAAGTCCGGTAGTGAATTCTGGTAGCACAATAGTTTGGGTAATGGACCCAAGTTTGTTTGATGGATAATGCTATGAGTTTTGATATATTTGTAGGTAAGAATATTCTATATGGATATTACATGTCATACCATTTCTGCTGGTATGTGGAATGTCACATAACTCCTCTCGGTTAGAGAGTTATGGCCATGTGAAGTTGGAGAACTCTCATGAGCCATCTAAAAGCCCGAAAAGGTCAAAGTAGTCAAAGTGGTTGCAAAGAAGAAATTATTTAAATAATAAAGTGAAGTTATGAGTGTACTATAATTCAAAGTGGATACAAAAGAATTTTTTATTTAAATAATAAATTTAATGGAGAAATTACAAAGTGGACAAGTTGTTAGAAGTGGGTTAGCCCTAAAATAAGGAAAGTGGGTTAAGATGGTTAGAAGGTAATTTAAATAATAAAGTGAAGTGATGAGTGTACTATAAGTCAAAGTGGATATAAAATAAATTATTAAATGATAAATTTAATGGAGAAATTACTAAGTGGACAAGTGGTTAGAAGTGGGTTATCCCTAAAATAAGGAAACTAGATTAAGATGGTTAGAAGGTAACCCCTTGAGGAAGCTACATGAAAGTATAAATAAGAGGCAAGGGTCTCTCACTTTTAATCACACTTGAGAATATTGAATATATAAAAGTGACTAAGGTAACCAAAGGATATCTAAGCCTAATTTCAAAGGGAAGGTGAAGTAAAGAAGGATGAAATTCAAGGGAGGATAAATTATTTTGATGATGCTTTCTAAGGTATGTTATTTACAAGTCATCTCACCATTTTCGCAATAACTTTTTTTTTAGAATGATTCAGACCATGAAATTGGGAGGCCATTGAGGAAACATACCCAAGTAGTTGTGATACAAATTTCAGCTTGTGGGTCGTTGTATTTTTGGAGTTAGACTCCATGGAAAATAGGGTTTGTGGCTAGTCCTAAAACTAGTCTAAAACAGGTGTTTCGGGTAAAAACGTCATAAATTCTTCATAACATATCAAAATTTAGTAATACCAAATGTATTGGTTAGAGTAAAGTTTTTAGCATTTTGTGTACCATTTTCAGATACAGACAACAAATATTCCATGTGAGGCGCGCTCTACAAGTTCACTCTCTAGAATAAGCCAAAATTCAACAAGGTATGTCATTTTTTCTATAAGTCATTTTCTGAGAGGTTCCAAGTAGTGAAACCTGGAGGAATTGCACAAAAGAAATTGAAGAAAATTGTGTACTGTTTCCAGATCTTTATTCATTACAGGTACATAGTTATGATTATTTCAAGTTAGAGTTGTTGACTAATAAAAAATTAGTCATGTGAGACTAAAGTAAAGTTTGATGAAAATGCTAGTCTCCTGTTGTTAAAGTTAAGGAAGGTTTGCAAGTATGTGATCATATACACTAGGTCTATTACAGAGTTACAAATCATATTTGGATGATGAAGTTGATGAGGGCTTTTGGTTGAGGTACATGTTGGGTACATGGTTGAGACAAGTAGTTGATGAGTTGGCACATACATGAGGTGTATAGTTGATGATGTTGGTACATATTGATGAGTTGTAGTTTATGTGTAGTTGATGCATGATTGGTACATATTTGGTGCATGGTTGATGCACGCGTTGATGGTACAGGTTGGTGCATGGTTGATGCACTTTTTTGTGGTACAGGTTGATTACATGTTGTTTGGATAGGTTATTTGTACATGTTTGGTGCATGGTTGATGCATCTGTTTATGGTACAGGTTGAGGTATAGGTTTATTTATGGTACATGTTGGCACAGGTTATTGGTACATATGTTTACAGGTTGATTGGTATAGGTTTAAAACAATATATCCCACAGTGATAGTGTGACATTGGTTCCATCATTCTACTTCTACGTCAGGGTGGTTGGACAGGGCAAGGACAGGTAGTTGTAGCCACCTTCCGGTTGTAGCCGAAGAACATAGGGGTTTGTAGCCTCCTTCTAGTTGTAGCTAGAGAATGGGGAGTTGTAGATTCCCTCGGGTTGTAGCCTGAGAAACTAGTGGGTTGGAGCCTCCTTCCAGTTGCAACTAGAAAACAAAGGAAGTTGGTGCTTCCAATGAATGTAATTCTTAAAGACATATAAGAAAAAATATTATGTGGTATTCTCCCTCTTTGGGTTTCCACATAAAAACATTGGTGTACTGTGTAGGTGTATGCTTGCTCATTTTTTTATTGTTTATTTACTCTGCAACTACTCGATGATAATGCTACATTGATATAACACTTGCATTTTGGTTAAAAATGATTGAATTACTCTATTATTGATTCACCACCCCTCTCAGTAATCCTACACATGTACCCTATTGCGTACACTTGTTGGGTCTCCAACCCCATACCCATTAACAAAAACAAGGAACTATTTGAGTCTGCACCGACTTTCATGACCTCAACCACTCTTGTCCCAAATACAACTTCCCAACCCCTTTCATCGACCAAATAATCAATGATTCTATTGGACACGAGGCACTATCCTTTATGGATGGGTTCTCTGGATATAATCAAATTCAGATCCACCCAACATATCAGTACAAAACCGCTTTTACAACCCCTTGGGATACCTTTTCTTATCGTGTCATTCCTTTTGGACTCAATAATTTCGGTGCTACGTTTCAATGGGACATGACCTACATTTTCCATGATATTTATTGCATCATTCTTTCTTATTTGGATGACCTCATTGCTCGATCAAAAAAATGAGCCCAACATTTAGATGACTTACACATCATTTACCAATGATGTCTCCAATATAATATTCGCTTGAGCCCCCTCAAGTGAATCTTTTGCATCACTGATATACGCCTCCTCAGGTTCATTGTCTCCCAACACGACATCACTGTGGACCCCCTCAAGTTCCAAGATATCATAGAAATCACACCACCTAGGACTTTACACCAACTGCAAAGCCTACAAGGCAAAGCCAACTTTTTACGTGGCTTTGTCCCAGACTACGCTACTCGCACACATGGTTTCCTCCACCTACTACGACATGATATCCCATTTTGATGGGACAAACATGCTCAAACAAATTTTGATGATTTAAAAGTCACCCTATCCAATGCCCCTTTGATTAGTCCCCCAGACTATGATCGCAATTACATCCTCTACTTATTAGCGTTGGTTGTCTCACTTGCAAGAGTCCTCATCCAATTAGCGTATGATGGGAATGAACATGTGATTTACTACATTATTAAAAACCTTCCAGGGTCGTCCTTGAAATATAACCATGATGAGAAACTCGCATTAGCATTTGTCCTCGCAGTCCAAAAAATGCGACATTACATTCTGCTTCAAACTATCAAGGTCGTATCATATTCCAACCCCATGTAGTACTTGCTTAGCCGACGATAGATCAACGACAAATTTTCCTGATGGATCATTATCCTCCAAGAATATGATCTAGATTTTTGTACTCCTAAAAGTAAGAAAGCTCTTTTCCTAGCCGAACTCATTACATTTTTTCCCTTGGACGCCAAAGCTTCCCCCATCAATGAGGATTTCCCTGATGAAAAACTCTTCTTCATCCCCTCTCATGACCCCTAGTACAATGACCTCCTCGTCTACCTTCATACACAAAGTTTGGGTCTCATCTCTCTCGAGATGATCATTGATGCATTTGTCATTAGGCACCCCAATACCTCCTCATCAGAGACATTCTCTATTGATGTGGGGTCTATACCATCCTTCAACAATTTCTTACCATCGACGAAGCCAACATAGTCTTGAATGATTTCCACAACAACGCTTGTGGTGGTCACCTCTCGGGTATGTCCACCACCCAAAAAATCCTTCGAGAAGGGTACTTCTAGCCCACTTTGTTTCATGACTACATCCATGCTGTCAAGCGATGTGACAAATGCTAGCTTTATGCAAACAAATCACGAGCTCCACCATCTCTTCTTCACCTAGTCATCACAGTCGACCCCTTCTATAAATGGGGAAAAGTCTTCATGACTTGCCATCCTCCATCCAGTAATGGACACAAGTACATTGTTGTGGCAGTGGAGTACTTTACCAAATGGGTTGAAGCCATTCCCACATTTAACAACACTAATGACACAGTAGCGTGTTTTTTCTTCAACCACGTCATTACCAGGTTCGACGTCCCCCAACAGTTATTTTTCGATCATGGTAAACATTTTGAGAATGAGATATTTGCATAACTCTCCTCAAAATTAGGATTCACCCATGATTTTTCCTCCCCATACTACCCTCAATCTAATGGAAAGGTCGGGGTTGTCACTAAATTCCTCAAAACCATGCTACAACGTACCATCAACAAACATAAGACCAACTAGCATCATATGTTGTTTTCTTCTTTATGGGCTTATCACACAGTAGTCAAAACTACCACCAGTTTTATATTGTTCCACCTCATCCATGGGATCGAAGCCACCCTCCCTATTGATTGCAAAATCCCCATGTTACGCACTTCCATAGAGATCTTACCTGACACTGCTCCAATGGAGCAGTGCCTAGTGACCTTAGAGTCACTTGATGAAGACCATCAATCTTCATTACAACATAATGAGGTAGCCAAAAAATGGTCCAAAGACACCTTCGAACGCCATGTCAACCTTCGCTCATTCAACGAAGGTGATCTCATGTTAGCCTATGATATATCCCACGACACTCTAGGCCATGGGAAATTCGAGTCATTATGGCATGGACCCTTCATCATCCAACATTTCCTCACTAAAGGTGCCTACATCCTGGCCTCTCTAGAAGGATACCCTCTCAAAGAACCTGTCAATGAGTTGTACTTAAAGAATTTTTACACCTAAGAGTATCCCCCCTACCTTAGGTTTCTCTTTGTACACATTTGTAGAGTTTTTTAGTCTTCTTTTCTTCCACCACTCTTGGTGTCTAACCTATCACATGTGTTATTGACAGATGCATCATCCATCAGCCTACAACATTGGTTACATTGGCAGTGCCATCCGCTGGACCCACAATATTGCTTGGGCCCTATATACCCCCTCACATATACTACTCCATTCCAGTGGCATATGCTTAGGCTCAGCCACCAACAACCAAGATGAATATGATGTCATCATTGGTCTCCTCGCTGAGGCCAGTCACTACCACATTTGTCACCTTAGAATTCTATTAGATTCCCATCTTATCGTCCTGCATCTCAATAGCGTGTATCATGTTCACGATCCTTGCCTCTTCTGCAAATACTTGTAAGTTAGACTCCTATATCGCAACTTTGATTCCATCACATTTACACATATTCCAAGAAAACTCAATCAAGTAGCAGATCACATGGCTAACCTAGTATTAGATTGGTATTTATAACATTAAAAACATCGTATACACAACATCATATATTTGAAAACAGATAGAAACAGACATCATAAATCATATACACAAAACATAAAGACAAGAATTATCAAAATATATCCATCATATATATCATCAAGGTCACCAATGTTTTACAAACAAATAGATATACAATTTCCCATAGGCTCATGAATCCCATCATCCCTGTGAGTAAAAAAGTTGGTATCAAATACCCTATACAAAATCGGGCCCCCAAGCCCGTACACCCCAAAATCGGCACTAAAGGTTCCCCTAGAGCTCCCCCCCCAAGTCCTCTATCAGTTGGAGGTTCCCCACCAGCTTGGGGGGCTTCCATCTCTAGGAGGCAATGAACCAATCATAGTTTCCCCTGCCATTGTTTCTTGGTGGATCAATGTCTGCCACTCTATTGATACCCCCACACACTAGTCCAGGACCTCCTCATCCTAGATGTGGGCCCATATACCCTCAGGCACACCCTGTAGGACCCACTCGAACTGTCAACACAGATCCTCTAGCATGGCCTCAGCATCTCCCTATGGCTCCCTGGTTGGTTTTGCACCGTCTTCATCCCTCCGACACCTCTATCCAACCCTCATACCTGGGGGCTCCTGTCACACTGGCTCCCATCGAGCCAGCTCCTGGATTACCTCTGCTTCTCAACCCTGGGGGGCAACATATGAAAAAAAACATATATATAGTGTCAACATCCATATACATGTCTGATAAATGTTATCTACCAATATCAAAACAAGAAGATACGCCAGATACATCTCTAGTCCTATTGTTGTTCGGAAAAATACCCTACGGACTAGCAAACTAGGGTCGGGATTGCATGCAGATTTTTGACCGAAAATACATTACTTTTAACCTACAACCCAAGATTAAAACCCCTCTTTCACAGTAACTGCATGAAGAGAATCACTAACCTTTTTACCGGCATTCGATGTAGATCCTCCATTGTGCTTTGACCACTTGCTTGTGCTGCTCCTTCCACAGATATCCTGCAATCAAGACAAATACCAACTACGCATGCATGCTACTTCTCTACTCAAGGGTTAGAAATCAAACACAAATTCATCAAATCATAGATAACTCATGCATTGGGACGGGAAAAGTATTCTTTTTATTAATGAAAATGAATCAACTTACAATCAAAGTCGAGATTGGCCACTGCTCCTTGAACCTGATCCTGGGCTCCTCTTCTTTGTCCCCCAACTTCTTTTCGTTAATTCTCCTTTGTCTTGAGGAAAGGATAAAGGGTTGGGACAATGGATTACCAAAATGGGCAGAGTTTCTTCACTATAATTTTTCCTCCTCCAAATGGTACCCCTACCCCTTGTTTTATAGGCTAGAAGGAGCTAGGGTTTTGGACGAACCCTCGGCCATGAATGGCCGGGAGTTTCAGTTAACTGACCCATAGCTTTTTGTTCCATCAGAAACTTTCCTCTTTTCGTGCTTTGTTAGGTACACGTGGGCTGTAGTGAGCCAGCCAGCGTGCACACACGTGCAGTAATGGGTTAGGGCGTGTGGGCCTTGACACAAGAGGATTTCCAAAGAGTTTGCTCAGCAGATGTTTTGGCAATGAAGGGATATGAGTTGGCCTGATGCCAGGTAAGCATGTGTGGTGCAATTTAGGGTTATAACAGATTCCCCCTAATGTGTGAGGTCAAAAGAGAATCTGATGGCCAAAATACATTACCAATCTTTTACCAATCTTTACTGATGTGCTGAATGAGTGAGCCCAAGGATCAAGAACCAGGAGGTGTTGTCTGAAAAATAACAAATGTCTCACCAAGGGGAGCATACCCATGCTCAGGATAAAATATAACCATGGCCACCAATCAAATACACTGTAGATCCATGTCAAATAACTATAAAGAGTAGTCGCGAATAATACACAGCGGAGCTACATCTCGAAATCAGAAAGATATACATATAGAGTACCCATCTTTCAGAAGATGATGTGGTCTGATGGCTGTACTTCAGAGCTTGAGAAACAACTTCAAAATCTTCTAAAACTTGGGTAGGAGTGTAATATGAGTGTACGACTGCACTACCCAGAGGTCTTTTACGGCTCGTCGGTTGTGGACTTGATAATTTTGATGATCGGACTGAAGGCTTCAGTGATTTCGAACAAAGACTTGATTGGACTTTCAGGATGGATGAGTATGCGAACAAGAGACATATTGTAGAGGGGCTGACTCAGGCTTAGTGACAAACTTCCCTTGGACAACAGCACGACAAGTGATAAGACTCAGGCAGCATATATGTTAATCATAAGTCTACGAAGCAGGAGGCAACGCAAACTCTCCATATGTTTGGAAGAGTAACCAAACGGGGGAGGACACAACTCTATATAGTGAGAAAAGATTCCTAAGGTCGTACTACATCCCATAGTCTGATAATCAAATGGACAGATGTTCTTTATCCAAGGGCGACTCATTATGCTACCAATAAAGAAAATACCTTTCCCATCCTCTTTTTGGGGTATATTTGATTTTTTTGTTCTTTTTTATCATTTTGAAAAATAATAAAGGAATATTATGTTACAATGGAGGAACGAGTACTGCAAACATATAAGCTCAAGGAACAAGGACAAGACTGATGTTCTGGTAAAATGATACTCAGGAAAAATCCTCCGGTGGCCAAAGGTGTTAAGACGCAGAAGAAAACTGTCACAATGCTGGTAGATAAGGTATGCAAATGTGGTTGATAGAACACACAATGGTAACGTCCTTCGATGTAAGTTTAACGAGCCCAGAGAAGGTAAGCTCGGTGGTTTTTCATATTTAGAGAGCCTAAAAAAACATAAAAGGAGACTCCATTGGGGTACCTTTTTCAACAATAGTCTAGTTGGTTTGAAAAAGGGATAAACTAGCACTGATTAGACGTCAATTCAAAACCATTTTAACGAGTGTGACAAGGACAAGATCACTCGGCTATTTTTTCACTTTTAAGGAGTCTGAAAAAAGATTAACTATGGACGCCGTCGGGAATATTCTTCTGGACCAATTTAAAGAGTGTGAAAGAATAAGGTCACTCGGCGATCTTTTCAATTTTAGGGAGTCTGAAAAGAGATTAACTATGGACTCCGTGGGGGTTTCTTTTTCGTAAATTTAGTCCCTCAGGCCCAAAAAAGGAATAAAATTATACCTGAGAGTACTCTTCTAAAGAATAAGAATTCGATAGAGTATACCTTTGTTCGTATAGTTGACCGTCCGGACCGAAAAAGGGGTAAACTACCACCAGACAGACGTGACTTCAATTTTTAGTTTAACGAGCGTGAAAGGTCACAAGATCGCTCGGTAATCTTTTCATTTTTAGAGGGTCTGAAAAGGGCTTAAAAGGAGACCCGTTATTTTTTGGGAGTCCTGAGGGTAAGACAAAGAGTGAAAAAGACTCATGCAAATGAGGCTCAAACTCATATTCAGGAAAGACTATACGAACTCCCGAGCCTACAGTGTTGTTAGAAACGGCATGGACACCATAATGCAACCAGGACCTACCTAGGGCATCCATGTTCTGGTAAGCTCTACCACCAAGTTGCGGCACTTCTAGAGAAGATATGACGGTTCTGTGTCACAACTGGATGGGATCGATCCTATAGCATAAGAAAAAGGAAACGAGATGAAAAAGTTGGGGTGATATCCTAACCTATATGCTCAATTTGATTTATGAAAAAAAAAATTATGGACTGTCAATATTTTTTCGAAACTCAAAAAAAAAGTGTCCCAATACATGATCAAATCCCTCCCATATAACTCCTGGCTCACTCTAAATGGTTTTTGATATAAAGAAAATGATAAGGGGGGGCAAAAAAGTGACAAAAAGAGGCCAAAAAGTCTATAAATAGAAGCTGGCAGATCATTATCACCATTGCTTATTTGGAAATTGACTCTGGAGCCAAACGACCCCCTCTGCCAAAGATCGTGATTTCGGGAGCTACAGTGGACGAAACAAACTTCTGCTTAGACCAAGTAAGTACAAACTCCCTTATCTAGCTAATCAATACTTCATTTTCGTCATTTAAGTTATTTTTTGGGTGGGCGTCGACCTTAAAAAGGTCAGCCCTAGGTACATGTGGGTTGTCCAGAGATAGACCGCGGGTACACGCATGCAGAGAAAATCCTGCACGCATGTACACGTGATTGTCACCTCTACAGACTGCATGTACCCCCCCTATTGATGGAAAAGAAAATGAAACGAAGCATTGACCCTCCTTTACCTTGTTGTGTTGGCAGGATGTATGTCCAATGGAGGGAAAGGGAGCATGAGGCAATCAGTGAGTTGGTTGCTGTAGATCCGAATGTTGTGGCCGTGTTAATGCAATGCGGTTTACTCAAATTATTTTTATGTTCGTTTATGCACGCGCAACCAAGGCTACTGAACGCCTTGATTGATTACTGGAATCCTGATGCAAAGGCCTTTATGCTAGAGGGGCAATCCTTGGTTCTCACCACCGAGGATATTTACTTTTTGACTGGCCTCTCAAGGAGAGGGGAACCAGTCAACTTCCAGACTTTTCCTGCGGGGCCGAGCAAGATCTCAAAGTTGATAGCTGAGTACTGTGAGGCTGGGACCGATCGTAGAGGTTCCCAGGTACCTATTAGCAAGATTACCAACTTAGCACTACAGACTATCTTGTTGCTTATTGGGTGGATTACCGGCTCAATAGTCGTGCATCAGGCTTCGCGCGCTCAGATGAACTGTGCTATCCAGTGCATGAATGCATAAATTTTTTATTGGAGTACCAAACTACTAGAGTGTATGAAGAGGCAATTGATAGATTGCCGACAGCGGACACAGAGGAACTTTGGGTTCAGGACTATCTTGTGTTCATTCTTTTTCGAGAGAGTTCCATGTTTCAGTCCTCAGATTGTAGTACAAGGACATCTGGCCTCTTTCCCTGCAGTGTGTACATGGGTAGTGTTACTGCCGCGACAGGGTGGTGGAAGGACCGTTGAGGCCTTCGATGACGACTCTTTTTCTTGGATTTCACGACAGATCCATGATATTGAGGACTACCCATATGCAGGGATAGACTTCTCTAGAGATCTAGAGATACTCGTGTCTCCTGGTGAGGAGCGAGGGGATATGGGTAAGTCTCCACCTTTGTAGTTTTTTTTTTGTTTGCATATGTAATTTTTATGTCTTTTTTGATATATATATCATTTTTTTTTGTATGTCAGAGTATATGACGGGTAAACATTTGTTGCATGCATATGTGGGACCCGTGCGACCTGTCGATTATGCACGGAACAGGCGTTTCCCATGGCCAGAAGCCGCGGCTGCCGCCGCTGGGGGAGCAGCAGTAGTAGGGAACCTCCCAGGAGGAGAGGTCGAGAGGGTCCTTAGGTGAATTGAGCGGAACTTCACTACGCTCACTCGCACAGTCCCGATGGAAGAGATAGAGGACCTGCCGCCATCCATGCAGCCTCATGTTGTGGGGGCACCTCGGACATGGGTCTGATTGTTTAGGCATTTAGCCCGTGCTGTAGATGATTATAACAAGGCCCATAGGCCCTGAACAGAATTTAGACTTTTTATGTGCCACGAGCACTTATATGTATATATTTTTTGAGGGCATAAGCCCGGTGACTCGTTATTGTTCCCATTTTTGAGGCACTTGCGTCCATATATGTACTCTGAGGATTTTATGATGTTTATATATGGTTTTTATCGCTTTTTTTGTGTCTTATGGATTCTGTGTGCAAAAAATGTATTTACATGTTTATGTCCATGTTCTTTTATATGTGGGCAAGATGCCAATCTAAAATGTTATTAGCTAGAGTATCTGTAATTCGGTTTAATCTCCTAGTAACATGAAAATATGTAATATAATCAAAGTTGCATTCTAAGAGACGTACCCTAAGGAATCGTCGGTATAAAGTTGGATCATGAACCCGGTATATTCTGTTTAGCTGTGACACAACCAGTTGAGCATCTAGATAGACCCGGAGATGAGAGATACCCAATGACAATGCGTCATGAAGCAACTCAATAACTGCACTATACTCGGCAACATTATTTGTGGTGTCACCTAAGCATATACCTCTGAAAGATAACAACTGACCCTGTGGTGTAAAGATTACCCAAGCTGTGGAGGCAAGCCTCTGCGTGTGTCGACTAGCACCATCCGCATACCCAACGAACACCTCGGACTCACTTGACATCTACCATATTGACGAAAGATAACATCAATGACACGTCCATAACACTTTTAAAAGAAACGTAAAAAATTAATAGTACAAAGACTATACATATGTTACACAAAGTTACCCACAGTGACCTGTCTATGAGTAATACTTCTTGAGGTAGAGCCCATTCCTAGGCTCCGCCAAAGCATTCCTTTCAAAATCAACCAAACGATAAGCGCCATTTTTTAATACCTCTTTTATAATGAAGAGTCCAAACCACATGGGTTTAAACTTTCCTGCCCCCAGGCAGTCCTTCTCTTGGTCATAGACCGGGACAAGGTCGCCCTCAGAAACAATCCGAGGATGAACAGACCTATCAAATTGACACTTGACCTTATGTTTATGAGCCTCGTTGGCCAGGGCTGCGTCGCGACACTGCTCATCAAGCTGCTCAAGGTGTACTAACCGTTCTTCAAGTGGAGAAGTGTCTGGCAATAACTGTACTGCCAATTTTAGAGATGGGATTTGACATTCGATGGGCAAGACTGCCTCTAGCCCATAAATGAGTTGGAAAGGTGAGAAACCGGTTGCAGTCTTAACAGATGTTCGGTAAGCCCATAATGCCGAATATAACATCAAATGCCAATTTGACTTGGCTGAGTTGATAGTTCGTTGTAGAATAGTCTTAAGAGTTTTGTTTACAGCTTCCACCTGCCCATTGGCTTGGGTGTAGTAAGGTGATGAATGTTCCTGCTGTAACCCCAGCTTTGATGTTAACTCAGACATCATTTGGTTCTGAAAGTGACTGCCATGGTCAGTGACAATCTCTCTCGGGACACCGAACCGTGCTATAATCTGGTTGAATAAAAGGAGAGTTGCAGTCTCTCCATCATCTTTAAACGTTGGCATAGCTTTGACCCACTTAGTGAAGTAGTCGACAGCTATGATGATATAGCGGTTCCCCCTTGCTGACAGGGGGTTGCATGTAGTGTAATCAATCCCCCACTTAGTGAAGGGACCAACTATGATGACAGGAAACATAGGAGAGAGATGTGCCCTCATCTTCTGAGATAAGACTTGGCATGGATGACACTTCTTGACCGATTCGATACAATATTTGATAAGTGTCGGCCAGAAGTAACCTGCTCATAGAATCTTTTGGGTTGTTGCCAACCCAGATAAATGACCGCCACAAGCTCCAGTATGACAATCATTGAGCACTATGATGGCCTCCTCATGAGTGAGATATCGACGCAAGATGCAGTCTACACCTCTCCGATACAACGTATCATCGAGTATGAGATAATTCTTAGCCTGATGGCGTATCCGCCGATGCTCATCATGAGAAGCAGAGGTGGGGCACTTCAAATTCTGAAGATAGATAAGTATATCTCCGTACCATGGGTTTGACGATTCAATCAAAAACATATCCCCTCGGATAGGCGATTCCTCAGGCACAACGTCACCTGACTCAACCGGAAGTTCCGAAATAAGTTCCGCGAAGACCAATGACTTCTTGGACTTTGCTGAAACGAGGATGACCATCCATCTACTGATTTTTTTGCCTATAACTCATCGTGTCAACATGTACTGGAATGGATTCACGACAGCGATGATGGTAGTCTTGTGAAATAGAACATAGTGACGGAACTGTTGAACAACATGACCTGTTGCCAATGCAAGTTTTTCGAGATGGGAATAATTAAGTTCTGGTCCTACGAGGCCTCGGCTCAGGTAATAGATCACGTATTCTGAAAACGAATCGTCTTCCTGAACTAAAACCATGCCTATAGTTGACTCTGCGGCAGCCAGATATAAGAAGAAATCTTTGTTATAATTAGGTGGCTGTAGCAGAGGTGTGGTTGTGAGGGCATGTTTTAATGCGTCGAAAGAGAGCTGAGTGGCTTCGTCCCAGAAAAAGGGAACATCTTTCTTCAGTAAACGCATAAATCCCTTGGTGATTTTGGCATAGTTGGCGATGAAGCGTCGTAAGAAGTTCGCCTTGCCTTGTAGACTTTGAAGTTGTAAGATTGTGTGTGGGGGGGGCAACTGGATTATTGCATCCACCTTAAGAGAATCAACCATGATCCCTATTGTCAATACGATGAAACCTAACAAACATCCTGACGTTACACAAAAGCTGCACTTGTTGGGATTCAAGAGAATACTGAAGTAGCGACAACGTTCGAAGATTAGTATGAGGTGCGCAGGATGATCCTTTCGCTTGTGAGAGCGTGATGCTAAATCATCTAGATAGTCCTCGACTATATGTTTGAGGTCATGAAACGCAAAAGACATGGCCTGCTGGAATGTGGCTCCAACATTTTTAAGGCCAAAAGGCATCTTACGATAGGCAAATGTACCCCACAGACAAATGAATGTCGTTTTGTGTTGGTCTTTAGGTTTGATTTGGATTTGATTATATCCCAAAAAACCATCCATGAACAAAAAGGCTTCACAACCGACACATTCATCAATGATCTGGTCAATGAACGATGTTGGAAAATTATCTTTTGGACATGCCTTGTTCAAATCATGGAAATCGGTACATACGTGAATCGTGCCTTGTTTTTTATTGACCGGCACAGGGTTTGACACCCATTGAGTCAAATGAAACCTGCCTTGAGCAATTTCTCAACCTCAATTTTGATGGCTGCTGCTTTCTTAGGATTGGATGGACGAAGTTTTTGTCGAACAGGCTTGGCATCAGGATACATTGTGATTTCATGTTCAACTATTTTCGTATCAATACCTGGCATTTCCTCATAAGACCAGGCAAAAATGTCGAGGAATTGTTTAAAAAGATCCGAGTAAATCTGAATCTCTTCGGGGGAGAAATCTGCTCCGACGAAGACATTCTCCATGACGCCAGGGTTTTGGGAGATATTGATAGGTATAGTTTCAGCGATAATCACCATATTCCCCTCAACATAAATTTCCTATGTAGCTAAGAGATTAATAGGACATGGCTGATCTCCCGTCATGGTAACAATGAATTCTCCCGCCTCGATTCGGCTTAACTCTGGGAGGAAATATGATCTGTGATGAATATCTTCCCAAGGTTTTTCGAGATGATTCATTGCTTCGATTACTACTTTGTCAGAAGGCAAGACTAAGTCTAATGAATCGATGTTGGTGAGAGAACCCTGAGCCCAGATAGGCTCTAGAAGTGGATCCAACTCTTGTGCAAGAGTCAGATCAGGGTTAGATGAAGCTGGCTGGACTAAAGAGTACGCTACTTCAGCATCCGACAAGGGCATGGACATGCCGGGGTGCCCTGTCTCATCCATTGCGGCTGATGGGGAAGGAAGAATCCAAGGATCCTCAAAGTAAGTCGTGCGGAACGACAAAACTTGAAAAATCTCAACCTTATGGTGATTAGATATAAACTTGACATCGTCATGAGGAGGTGGGTAATCGAAGGTACCCATCAAGGACGGGCACAGACCAACTCCTACGTTAACGACACCCGGTTGAGGATTATCAATCATGGGAACCGTGGATGCCCCCAAAGCTGGGTCAGGTCTAGAGAAAGACAATTGATCGATGGTCACTATCCGACCCTCGTGTGGAAACAACAAGACTCAGAAAAATGTAGCAACCACAGCTTGCATAGCATAAGTCCAACTCCAACCTAACAAGAGGTTATAGTCGAGGGGAGCATCAACTACCTCTACTTCGACGCACACGGTCTTCCCTCCTAACTGCACAGGGAAAGAAGGAACGATGCCATGTGGTCGGAAAGAACGACCTTCGAATGCAGTGAGGAGAGTGGGTGATGGAGACAAAGCAGGTTGGCCAATGGCCTTCCAACATGCTAACGACATAATGCATGTCGAGGTGCCCTCATCGACCACCATGCAGAAGATATTCCGTGTAAAAGTTTTCGTGGGATGAGCCACTACTATCTGAAACGCTACGTGGTAAGGGAAATGAGGTTTTAAGTCGGTTGTATATAACATGATGGTACCCAGTTTACAAGTCTCAGTAGAGCCTAAAGAAGTTAACAAGGCTTTCCTCTGAGCAAGGCAGCTTTGGAGGACTTCCAAAGCAGACATAGCTTAAGGGGTTTGTGATAAATCCTCCACCACAGAGTAATTCTGGGCGACCCTTGCATTTGGGTTGTGAGAATCTTTCTTAAATGCACCCTTCGGAATGCGTGTCATTATTTCTCCCAACGTCTTCTCGATCTGTAGAGGAAGATATGGGAGCTCATCTTCTTTACCCTTCTCAGAAGTGCTTGGTTTACTATAGTCATGCTCTCTAGTCGTTATGAAAGCATCACGCCTAACCATATATACATTTGCAGATGAGGGATTGTTTGGAGGAGGGAAGGTTTCTTGACTGCCCCCTTTGGCACTTGTAGAGGCTTGAGTTAAATTTTTCCCATGCTGAAAGGGATTAGTCAACACGACTTACTGTTGCTGTGTGACAAAATTTTGGGCCTCTGCAAGTCGAGAAAAAAGATGGGTCGGGTGGTCTTCCACACACAAGTTACAAGGATACCTCGCCTTCCATTTTTCCATGGTGCCCTCGCCAGCATTATCAGTGGGTTTTTTATCCCCCTTATCCTTCTTTTGTTTCTTTTTCTTCCCTTCAGGCTGCTGGGTGGCCTTTGTGTTAGTCGACTGCACGGAGTGTACTTCCAACGTTTGGGTAGGAGGAGCAGCCAAGGCAGTAGTCTGGTTGGCCACTGAGTGTTGGATAGATAATTGTTGCAATTGCTTTGTCAATTGCTCAGCGGGCTTGGTTTGTGCTGAACCAAAAATACCATCGGCATGTGTTCCATCTCTCTGTCTAGTTTTATCCAGTATCGATCGTGGTGCATCTAGCAAGATGTTGTATAATAAACCAAACTGAGAATAGATGAGCTCAAACTGTTGAGCCCTCATGATGGCATCTTCTTCGGAGAAAACTCTGGAAGTCGCGACGTCTTTGGATAATTGTGGGACCAGAGACTTAAGGAACCACTCAAGTAGGAATGTTGGTGGGACTGGTACTTTGATTAGACTCTTCCGGCGTCTCCACTCTCGGATATGATCAGAGATATGGTCCGTTGTTGTCTATTTGAAATTGGCCAACAGCTTTGTGCCAGCGTCGTATCTCACAGGTAACTAGAAATGGTTAAGGAAGGCCATCGCCAGTTCACCAAAGGAAGAGTATCTTGAGCAGTTAAGTTCGATGTACCATTTTGTGGCACTCCTGATAAGAGTGCATTGAAACAATTGCAACTCTACGGAGTCATCTTTCAATGAATTAGATGAACACCAAAGATGGAAGGTAGTCACATGATCACCTGGATCTTCATTAGGCTTGGCCTCAAACTTTGGAATGTCTGAAGGCAACTTTGTTGGCATAGGAGGCCAACATGGATCGTGACAAATAGGATCATTTAACAACCTTGTCAAATCTGGCAAGTGTAATGTCGCCAAGAATGGTAGTTTGGGTTGCTGTTGATAACCTGGGAAAAAGGGTCCTGGAGTTTGACTGGCACCAGGTTGCCAAGAAAACTTTGGTTGTTGGCATGTATTCTGGTAGAAACCATGGCCCTGACCAGCATAAGGATTTTTCATCCGTGGAAACATCATCGGTTGATTTCCCATAAAGGACATAGGATGTTGGGCATGCATCGTGTTTGAAGGACTTTGGGAAGGATTACCCCATGCCGGTCCTGATGGGAGAGGCATAGTAGTATGTCCAGGGTTCCATTGACTATGGAAAGAATTACCCCGGAACGACATTCCAGAGGAGGGAACGGATCCTTGTCCTGAGTTCCAAGGTCCTACTATATGTGCCCCTGGCGCAGGAATAGTACCCTGTCCTGGAGTAGACTGTCCAAAAATGGGAGTGCCCCCAAACGGGAAAGCGGTGGATGTGAAAGTGTTGTTACCAAATGTCTCGTTCCAAAAAAATGGTGACAAACCTACTATCATACTGTGCGCAGGTGTTCCTTGACTCTCAGCTCCAAATAAACTAGTGTGTGTAGGCTGCCCGACGGACTGCAGATGTTAACCGCCAAGTGAAGGGGACGAAGGAGGGATATGACCTCCAGCGTAAGGAAAAGCGTTAAAAGGGATAGCAGTGCCCCCAAGTTGACCTTGCAGAGTAGTTTTAGAGGTCTCTGCCCCCAGACCCAAAGTCTGTAAAGTGGATTGAGTGAGTGCAGGACTTGTACCCGAACTAGGCATACCATATGAAAATGGAGGGCCTGTCGCACTAGGTGTGAAGGGAGTTGTGTCTGCAGCGATAGACGGGATCGGTCCATTGTGTGACGTAGTTGCGGCCAAGACCATGGTGACTTGAACTAACTATAACAAGTTAGAAGATGCTTCTCCTGTGGTAGCAACTGTGGTGGGAATGGAAGAATTCCCAGAGGAAGTAACAACGTTTGTTTCCATAGCTGTGTGAGGCACTGACATGCTTTCATAAAATTGGATTGGTACAATAACCGGTGGCCAAGTATCAGTGGTTTGGGTTTCAACTGAGCCAAGGTTGGCGGTTGATTCCTCTAAGAGTTGTTCAGGAACAATGGTTTTTAACCTGGTCACTTCGAAAGACCCTTGTTGGTCTAGCTTCCGCCTCAATGGTGGCGGGGGTGGCTCTAGTATAACCGGTGGCAGGCCCAGAAGCCTTTGTGACCGGCGGAGCTTGGGATCCTCCACTATGTGAGAAGATCCATGACACGCTAAGGTATTCTACATGTTCAAACAGTAACACGCACTAAAAAAAAGAAGCCCCTAAGAGATAAGACAAGCAAACACTAAACTAGTTGGAAGAATAGTTACAACAACCAACACTAGAGCAACTTACCGGTGCAAGTGCAACTCGAACATGGAAGCACCCTCTAGGTATACTCTGCAAATCATGGCCCGATGTCTGTCCTAGGTACCGTGGTATACCCCCACAGTCACCTGTGTATGTCCCTAAAAACATTGGCAACTAGGTTGCCAGCACGCGAACAGTCACTAGGCAGGTACAGTCGAAAGTCGGGTAGACCACAATGAGCAGGGTATCAAGCCCGAAACCTGTCAAGGGTATCGAGCGAAAATGGTCTGGAAGACAATTGAGGACCTCGAACGGATTCGAGACCCACGAAGCCCCGTGGCAAATGCAAACGACGGAATCCCAAAACAAGCCCTCGATATGTGTTCTCCACTACGATTGGTCCATCTTTGGAGGGGTTATCTCCGCTACCTTTCCGCACATGACCTCGTGTTTATCCCCTGTGTTAGAGGGGGGTACCAGATAAATTCCACGAAATTGGACTTCTGCACTTCCTACCACAGACTCTAATGTTTGGTTTTGAATGGCCTTGGAGATTTTCCTCTCCAACCTAATCCAAGGCCCTAGACCTGAACTAGTTTGTGAACCCTACAAACAAAAAGTCTAATAGTTTTTAAATTATCGTTGATTTTAAGGCTTTTCTTACGTCAAATGGTATGAAAGTGAAACTGATGGTGTGTAAAGACGAAATCAAAAAGAAAAGAAAAAAGAAACTGGAAACAAAAGACTTTTACTAAATGCAAAATTTTCAGCAACTTTTCACAAAGAAAGATTTATTTTTTCTTTTCAACTTTTCTAAGATTTTATGCAGCAAAAATAAAGAAATTTCGCTCGACTACAAGATACTTATGCTCTAAATGCACTACAAAAACTTACAAAACAAAAGACTTCTCCTTAGCTTATGATGCAGAAACACACTTTTCAAACAAAGAAGAAAATGAAAAGAGATATTTTTTATTTATTTAAGTGCGAATAAAGCAACAAAGGGAAAATACTGACAAGCACAAAACCAAGAAAGACAAATTTTGGATTAAAGCGCAGATCACAAAGAATTACAGTAAAGGCACACACTGGAAATAAAGAAAACAAAGACTCTTAAGCTTGCCTAAAAACCATAAAGCAAAGTATTTTATTTTTATTTTCTATTCAACTATCAATTGAGAAAAAGCAGGCTAAGGGTAAGATGACCTAACCTACTGACTGTTCAACCCTAGACTCAAACACCTGAGAGGAATACTTCTCATCAAAGGAGGGGATGAATTCTCCACCCTAAACAAAAAGTAGCCTATCAAGCATGCTACTGTCACTAAAACAACACGCGTGCGAATGCGTGCTCAGCTGAAACAGGATGCGTGTACACGCGGTCTAACCTTGTATAGGCCGCGTGTATGTATAACTCTTAAGACAAAAACAATAACAGGTAGTCCAGACCAGGAAGAGGCCTCTAGTATTGACAACCAGGGTTCCTTGAAGGCTTGGATGATTTTTCTAACAGAAAAGAAAAAATAATGCAAGGAATAATAAGGCGAAAAAAGCAATCTAAGACAGGACTATGAACCAGCAAGACCCAGACAGGATTCCAGAAAACCCCCTGAGAATGTATAATTCTGACAGGAAATAGGTGGACTGCGTCTAAACTTCTCTGGACTCCTACACGCTACTGTTATCCCTACAGCTAGCGTTCACATGCGGGCTGTAAGAGGATAGGGCGCGGGCACATGCGTGCAGGCCTTCTACAAGCTGCGTGTACCTCTGTGTGTCCCGACAATTATCGTCAAGCAACAGTCAGGGAAAACTGGTAATTGTCAAGACACACAGAGGTACCCAAAATCTAATCTTTTAAACTACCCAAAAAACTCAACTAAATCCGGAAACCCTAAAGAGTATCTTCCCCAGTAGGGTCGCTAACTCTTTTGTTGGGAAAAATACCCTACGGACTAGCAAACTAGGGTCGGGCTTGCATGCAGATTTTTGACCGAAAATAAATTACTTTTAACCTACAACCCAAGATTAAAACCCCTCTTTCATAGTAACTACATGAAGAGAATTACTAACCTTTTTACCGACGTTCGATGTAGATCCTCCGTTGCGCTTTGACCACTTGCTTGCGCTGCTCCTTCCACAGATATCCTGCAATCAAGACAAATACCAACTACGCATGCATGCTACTTCTCTACTCAAGGGTTAGAAATCAAACACAAATTCATCAAATCATAGATAACTCATGCATTGGGATGGGAAAAGTATTCTTTTTATTAATGAAAATGAATCAACTTACAATCAAATTCGAGACCGACCACCTCTCCTTGAACCTGATCCTGGGCTCCTCTTCTTTGTCCTCCAACTGCTTTGTGTTAATTCTCCTTTGGCTTGAGGAAATGCTAAAGGGTTGGGACAATGGATTACAAAAATGGGCAGAGTTTCTTCGCTATAATTTTTCCTCCTCCAAATGGTACCCCTACCCCTTCTTTTATAGGCTAGAAGGAGCTAGGGTTTTGGATGAACCCTCGACCATGCATGTCCAGGATTTTCAGTTAACTAACCCATAGCTTTTTTTTCCATCGGCAACTTTCCTCTTTTCGTGCTTTGTTAGGTACACGCGGGCTGTAGTGAGCCAGCCAGCGTGCACACGCGTGCAGTAATGGGTTAGGGCGTGTGGGCCTTGACAAAAGAGGATTTCCAAAGAGTTTGTTCAGCAGATGTTTTGGCAATGAAGGGATATGAGTTGGCCTGATGCCAGGTAAGCATGTGTGGTGCAATTTAGGGTTATAACACCTATTCCTCCCTAGGAGTTAGTACCATGTCAAGATCATGTCTGTAATCCATACAAGGATATGGATATCATAGAATCACCTATGGCATCTGACGCCACACTCGAGGGACCATGGTTGTGAATTAGTGGCCACCCTCCCCTCCTCCATGCTGATCCAACACATGTTCCCATAGCATCAATCGCGACTCTCGCCAGGATGTTGGCTCCATTAAAATCTGTGAGTGCAATAGTGGCACCCTCTCCAAAAACTAGGCCACCAGAAATGACCTGAATGAAAAGTCATCGGAGTCATCACGCTGACACCGGTTCAATTGAGACATCATCCCGGTATGCATCAACACACCCCATGTAAAGAGGTCTCCATCCAAAACCTCCTCCACCACCCTCAGCTGACCACCAGTGATCCATTAAGTGCCCAAGGATCCATAGATCCTCACCACCATGGTCGTGATACACTTGGTCAACAAGTCATAGGGTTTGGCCCAGAATAATATCGATCCACCATGGTCTCCACCCTATCCTTCCCTGGTAGATGGGGATACTCAACCAGTGCCCTCCCACAAAATTGGAGTCTTGTCAGAAAGTACACATCCTCTATCGCAGAGAACGTTAGTTTCTCCCCTTCACCACGAAGCACTACAGATCAATGCTCCACATCTTGATCAGAAACTGGAGCAGGATGTCAAGTGTCTGCATACTCCAGGATACTCCCTTGCAACATCTCTTAGATGGTCCCAATCCCTCTCTCTCCAGTGGACCGACATCATACTCAACTATGTTTATCACCTGCATTCACACAAGAACACGTGATCAGCCACAACATCCATCAAACATCATAAATATCCAAAAACATACACCCCTGAGCCTGTACATAGTGCGTGGATTTCTCCCATCCAACTATGCATCAATGCATGATTTTTATTACCACATCTACACACTAATGCAAAATTTTCACACTCACAGCTGCACTCATATGCACAGTTGTCATTCATATAGGCGTGCATCCTATGTGCACCTATCTGTTCTACTCATGCGCCCACATGCGCGGCTATCTTAGGAACAGCCGCACATTATGCGCATGTTTCTTCACCATAGCCGCACACTCCTCAGTATGCGACTGTTAGGAAAAAACATGCACATAATGTGTGGGAAACAAATTTTTACTCTCTCACACATGCACGGGTATTCCCCCTTTTCCCACGCACTTGTGGGCCCCTATTCTTAAAAACCCCTATAAGAACCTCCGTACAACCCCTACCTACAATCTATCAAATTCACAATATACAAGATGATAGGACCAATAACCTGTCTCTTTCCACTCCCAAATCGATAGCCTCATGCTCCCATAATATCGAAATCACCTCACAGCTCTCTTGGCAGATCAACACTAGTGACAGGTAAAACTTAGGTGGCATTGTGGGCCCACCATCCATATATAGCCACTTTTTCCCAACTTCCACACTCTGTTACAGGAGCCTAGAGCCTCTATTTTTCGATATGTTCTTAGCCATGAGATCCTTATCCCACCATCTACACATTCATATTCCCCGGGTTAACATCTGCACTTCCCCCCGGAGGATAATTTGTTTTCACACCACATTTAGGTATCCATGCTTACTTTCAAATTTAATCAAATAGATGTCATGTATTATTCATAATCAGATATTGTTCACATCAAGTATTTGTTTTTTTTTGTGGAGGTACTTGATCATAAAACTTACAGATTCTTCAGGTATATGTTCGACACTGACATGTAATTATTCCCTCTTTAAACTAATTGCATATCCTAGTCACGCCCTCTAACATTTTCCTTTAGGGTCTCTACATATGGCTCTGCAATATCTTTACCTCTACCACACTTTGGTACTGTCAACCAGTAGCACTCTCCCCCACATTAGTTGTCCCATTCACAGTTCCCCTCGGCAACTTGATACTCATGCTCATTTCACCCCCTAGGATTCAAAGTCCTGATAGTATTTTTCACTTCCGAGAATGAACCCCATACTTCTTCTCATCATATTGCTAACCTTCCCAATGGACTCCTGGGTCATATCATCTCACACTTGGTTCTATTGATTTCACCCCCACAGTTTCATTATCTCTCCATCTCATACACCATCAGTTTTCCCATATGCATATTGTCCTTCATCCACTTACCTAATATAAAAACACGCCCATGGGGCTCCCACTATCCACTAGTTATAGTGCAAAAACTTGTTCTCTAAATAGGCCAATCCATATTTTCACTCAGGCACCCATTTATTTATCTGTATACTCAACCCAAATTATTCTTTATTTCTTTGGTAATTGTATAAAGCCCTTGTTTCTAGAATATACATACCGTTTTAGTCGTCATCCTTGATGGCCTTATTTTACTCAGCAAAGAAACCCATGTCACCCTTAGCGGGGGAATCCACCCTCTTTTCATACTGACATCGTTAAAAAACCCTGATTATCCCAATTCCATGTACCCATGATCTCTAATTTTTCCCACTTTCTTAGACTCCAACACAATTTAAACCCATATCTAGTCATCCCCCTGATAGTAGATCTAGTTTTACAGTTGTTTCTAGTCATTTTTCAATACCCCAACCAAGGGCAGGCTTGAGTCCCACAACATATTGACTTTGTTCATCTTAATCATCAATACCTAATATCATCTATTACTCAGTGGATTTTAAGAAGCCCTTTTCTTCTTAGCGTCACGTTTCCCTTTCTGTTGACACTAACATAGTTTCCAAAAGGGAAGAAGTATCTTGACTCTCATTACCTTTTCAATGAGGAGTCTCGGACGACACAGAGAGAATCATCATTTCTTTTTTATTCCATTTACCCCCATAACATTCAACTTCATCAAACTCTCATGTTACGGTGGGTCTTACTATGCGATCGTTGCAAATTTTCATACTAGTTGGAGAATTCTGAATTTGCTAGGCCATCAAGGCCTACGAGTCATAGACACTTCTTACCATCATCCTTTACTTGCTTCAGAGCCCATTCACCATTCATAATTGTCATATACAATTATCAATTTCCCTCGAGGGCGCTACAGTTATCTACATCATCATACATCTTCAGTTATAGTCCCACATTTTGGTTTCATGGCACAAGCATGGAGCATGCTCGCCTTGTTTGTATACAGATTTATTTTTTCTTCCTAGAGAAAGGTTTGTTTCCCACAATTTTCCCTCTCCCTCCGGTAGATAGCTCTTGCAATTCCTCTCTTCACTCTTCCTTACAATGGAATTCTTAGCAAAATAAACATTGATGTATTTTGGCTATACATATGCTCCCAACCTCACACATCATGGGGCATCTGTTATCACTGAAAAATCATCCACAACATTTCACACAATGATTGAAGAAAGACAACAATTCCAGCAGAAATTAGTACACCTACATCATCAAAATCCAGCAAAAAGGCACAAAACTATACACTTGGTTCAAAATTTAAAGTGTTCAAATTCACCAAAGGAAGTGCACACATAGTGCGCAAAATGTGCAGGGTAACACAACCCTAGGCACACACTATGCGCAAAATGCATGACTTTCTACGAGCAAAGCCGTGCACTTCTCATGAACGACGCATTTATGAATTGTGTCATCCTCTCAACCACTTCTAGTTCGACCCCCATGTTATCGGGCTATTTGTTAAGTGAAGACACAAATCAATCCCCCTAGCTTCACTACGAAAATAGAACAAAACAAGATAGTACACTACTCTTTCCTTGGATTTTAATTATCAAATGAGAAATGGATCTAGAATATACCTTTTAAATATCGAAGATCTGACTTCACCAATTCCATCCAATCTTTGTCACGAGGTTTATGAGAAATATCTGCAAATAAGCACAAGCCAAAGAAGACAAGAATAAAAGAGTTTATTTGATATGAAACTATGTATGTGATCAAGGAATCATACAATATGAACAAATAACATTCATAAAGGAAAGAAAAGTATATCTGTATTAAAGAATGTGGAAGAAAGATACAACCAGATGCCTTGATGTCGTCAGGTTTCTTCCAACAGTTCCTTGTTTCCCACACACTTCTTTCTCCAAGGATTTTGAGACCATGGATCTAATAGCTACTCACAATCTATCCTGACAAAGCAAAGATCAAAGGCACTCTAACCAAGCTAACAATCTCAAGCCAAAACAACTAATCCAAATCCAAGCTAACTTTCTCCATGAGATCTCCTCTCCTTTTATAAGCTGAAGAGGATAAGGTGAGGAGGTTAGGATGATCCCACTAAATCATGAAAGTGAGTAAGATCCAAACAGTTTGGAGCCCACCTCACCATGGAATCTTCTCCTTCTAGAATCATCTAGAAGATGCCTATTTTTCCCATGTACAGGAATTTACACACCCTAACTATAGTGCAACCTGTGGAAACTTCGTACCCTAGCTATAGAGCAAGGTGTGGAAATCAGGCATTTCTGCACCCTGTGTATAGTGAAACCTGTGGAAATCCTCCTTAATAGGGTTTTTACAAAGGAAAGTACAATTTATTTTCTTAGGGAAAGTTCTTCTCCCTTCTTTCTTCAGGAATTCAAGCCATTGATCCCTCTGAAGGAAATAGATAGGTTTACATCATTAACGGTCATAGGGATGAAAAAAATAATGTGTAATAGAGATCCCCCAAAGTATGAAGTTAGAACAGAGTGATAGCTGAAGTACTTTGTCAAGTGTGTGTAGGGAACAAGGAACAATTGATCGGAAACCTTACAACAAACAAGGAAATACAGTAGAATAATATATCATCACTGAGGTAGGCATTCCCATACTTAGAATACAAATGAATCAAAGCATAAATGCCAACATGCAAAGATCCATGTCAAGTAAGATAGGTCATGGCCATCAAACATACACTGTGGATCCATGCCAATATGACTCAAATATGAACATAGCCACCAAAAATACATTGTGGATCTATGTGTTAAAGACTCAAATTTGAACATAGCCACGAGACATACAATGTGGATCTATGCAACAGTACAAACTGAATATACTCCAATGCAACCTGAATCTATCAGAAAATATTCAGGGTTTTCATCTCCACCACTCTATAGTATGAATCTAGCCATGTGAATACATGTGCTGAAGTCGAACATGGTAGAAACCACTTGATTATCGTTCATTAGTGTATAACGTTAACAAGTGCGAGGGAAATCACCATTAATGTCAATGACTCCCAAGGTAATCTAGTACAATCCAACGAATGTGAATTAATGAGTTGAGGTCAAACACTTGGCAGAGTCTCTGATCAGGGGTCAATAATGGAAACCCACTATCGAAAGTGAGGAAACCTTCCATTGAGGCATGAAAGTTCCAAGGTACTAACTAGTTTCTAAGTCTAATTCCTGGATAATGAGTTGAAGTCGATAGGAAAAGAATCATCAAAGGAGGGCCTTAATGTATTCCCCATCAATGACACAAAATAGGTAACAAGATTTGAAGTAGATAAGAGTAACCAATGATTCAAGACTAACTCAGATATGGCCAACACAATAGAAGATTTAAGGACTGCAGAAATGACCAACGTAATAGAAGGATTTCCAGGTTGAAAATCTCTTTGAACATATTCATGACACAACGACTGTCTTGGAAACACTAACTCATCAACAGGGATCACAGACCATAAGAGTAATGTTATAAAGAAGTATGATCAAGAGACAAGCAGATTTTCCAACCTAGACACAAAGCGACTGAAAGGGTGTCATGTTCAAAAACTACTCTCCCATAGAATACAAGTTTAGATACATTTCTTTCCCAATTTTACCCCACCATTTCTGGCGAGTGCCTCTTTATTTTTACAAAATCTTGAGGAGGATAAAATATGCTTGTAATGTAAGCTCATCCTTCAGAGTATGTTTAACGAACCCTAGGAAGGAGTGGTTCGATTCCATATGGGCCTTTCGATGTTTGTTTTATGAGTCCAAAGAGAGAAAACTCGGGGGGTTTTCATGTTTAGAGAGTCTGAAAAACACTTAAAGAGAAATCTTTCATTTAATTTTTCATAAGTTAGTCTGAAGAGACTGAAAAAGAGATAAACTATCGCTCAACAGATGCGTTTTCTAATAATTTAATGAGTGTGAAAAGAACAAGATCGCTCAACAATATTTTCATGTTTAGAGAGTCTGAAAAGATATTAAAGGGAACTCCAGGGGGTTCCTTTTTCATATAACCTTTACAAGTCCAAAAAGTTGATAAAAGTTTACCTGGTTACATTCTCAGGTATTTATGAGCATGAGAAAAAACAAAGACTAAGCTCGGTAACTTATTCTCATGTATTTACGAGCATGAGAAAGAACAAAGACTAAGCTCGGGATTGTTTTCATTTTTACTCAAGCTTTAAAACAAAACAAAATTATGCTTGGGATAGATTTTATTTTTACACAATCTTAAAACTAGCCAAAAACTATGCTTGGACCTGGTTTCATTTTTACACGAGCTTGAACCATAGAAAACTATGCTTGAGGTAGGTGGTTTCATTTTTACACAAGCTTGAACCATAGAAAACTATGCTTGAACTTCCCAATGCATAACCCAAGGATGGTTGGTACTTAGCCCCTAGCTTAAGAAACTAGTGGCTTAAGCTCATCATGAAGTCCAGAGGCTGAAAGCATTGCCCCCCAAGCTTCAGTTCATCCAATCGAAAAGGTGGATGAAATGAAGCTTCAAATACTAGATGAAGGACTTGACTCAAACAAAGAGGTCAAAATCTATTTCATTTTTTAACGAGCTTGACACAGAAACAAGAACTATGCTCGTGAATCCAGGTTCAATCCCTAGACCTCCGTTTCATTTTTTAACGAGCTTGACACAGAAACATGAACTATTCTCGTAACCTCTATTTTATTTTTTAACGAGGTTTCCATAGAGACGAAAAAAATATCCTCGTAAGCTAGTTTCATTTTTTAAATAGCTTGAAAGCAGAAAACCATGCTCAAAGATGGTTTCATGTTTTAATGATCTTGAAATCAGAAAACCATGCTCAAAGCTGGTTTCATTTTTTAATGAGATTGAAATCAGAAAACCATGCTCAAAGATGGTTTCATTTTTTAATGATCTTGAAATTAGAAAACCATGCTCAAAGTTGGTTTCATTTTTTAATGATCTTGAAATCAGAAAACCATGCTCAAAGATGGTTTCATTTTTTAATGAGCTTGAAATTAGAAAACCATGCTCAAAGTTGGTTTCATTTTTTAATGAGCTTGAAATCAAAAAACCATGCTCAACGAATCTCTTCTTGATCATGGATTCCAAGAGGACGATGCTATGGAAGGACACCATGTCAAGGGACAAAACTCAATCATGGCTTCCAAGAGATATTCACTGGACGGAAAAGACACACTCTGGAAGGATACGATGTCGAGGGTCATGAAAGGGGTAAGGATATCAAGCTCTAAAAACCCAATCGAAGAGATCACCATGTCAACTACCGGATCTAAGTCATAAGATATTGAGCTTACAGTGAGAGGCTCATCTGCACCGACAATTGAAGGCATGGGAGACAATGCCACATAATTGACATGTAGTAGGGCTGATACCATCTGCATATACGAACCATTTAGGGAGGCCATCCAATTAGGACCGATGAATGAAAGTTGATCAATAGTCACAATTCTTCCATCGTGAGGGAAAGATATCACACAAAAAAGAGTGGACACAATAGCTTTCATGGAATATACATAATCTCTCCCAAGGAGTAAAGCGAAATCCAAGGGGTCTTGGACTACCATAACATCAATAAAGACAGTTTTCCTACCCAAAGTTATAGGAAACTGAGGAAGGGTTCCTAAAGATTGACTGGTTCTTCTATTAAAAGCTAACATATTCTACATAACCGGTGCAAGTTGAGGACAACCCAAAGATTTCCAAGCAATAAAGGAAAATATATTAATGGACGCACCTTCATCTATCAACGTTTGAGGAATATCCCGACCACAAACCTGTACTGTAATATGGAAAGGAATGTGAGAGGGAAGATGAGGTCCAGTTAGCACACCCCAATTAAAAAGGATGGCCTCATTACTTGGAGGAGGTTCCAAGAGAGAAGGAGGAATGCCCCTTGGCACGGTAGATTCTATATCAATGAGAAAAACATGGGAAGAATCTGGTTTACTCTCTAGCGGGAGAGTAGGATCAATCGATGATGAGATCAGATCGACCACTTGGGTTTCATTCTCCAAGGAGAGAATGCGGTCGATGGGTGGAAAGGGATCGACTGATTTGGTTTCACTCTCTAACGGGAGAGTGGGATTGACCGAGGATGGGATCGGATCAACCACTTTCAAGCCAACTAGTTCAACTAAGGACGTGACCAAATTGACTACATGATCAACCGGACTGACTGATGAAAGGGTCAGATCGATCATTCCATCAACTATAGGTGGGTCGAGAGTAAGCTTGCGATAAGCAGCTGGAAGTTGGGGCTGTGAAACAGGCATGGCTTCTAGTAATTTCAAAGCTTCATCCATACGAGGGAAAAGGTGAGTTAGATGACTCCCTTTGCATAACATACATATGAACTTGAATCTACTTTTCTTCTTCCCAATGGTATCTTGACTAGTTGACAGGAGGTCATAAACATGTTGTTTAGAGGTTGACGACATGGGTTGGCGAGGTTGTGTAGACCATGATTCTATAACCTTGGATAGACCAGGGAAATCCTTAAGAATATGGCTACCCTTACAAATCTTGCAAGGATACTTGGGATTACAAGTTGTTTGGGTGATCTTGGTATCATCAACACTCCCAGAACGATTAACAGTAACTGGTTTTTTTCCAACATGTTTGACAGTGGTTGGAATTTTGGACCCTTTCTTATTTTTATTCTTCTTCTTCTTCTTCTTATCCACTAGGTTACTAGATTCAGAGCTTTCACTCGACAGAGAATATGAAAATGAAGAAGACCTTGTAAGTGAAGAAGGTGAAGAAGATCTTACTAGTGAAGAAGGTGAAGGATAAACATGAGGTTGACATTCTTGGGGGGAAGTGCTTACAAATAAAGCACTAACTGCATTCGGGACTACCTGAGTGGAAAACAACCATACTGGTAATCCAATTGTGAGACTTGGAAGGCTCAAAGTAGAGATGTGAGGAGGAACAATGTTTCTGTAAGAAGGAAAAACAAAAGGTTCCCCTGGAAAAGGGGTTCATTCATTGGTAGTTCCGGGAAATGATGCCATTAAATAAAAATCCAACCTAGATTCTACTAGGGAAAACAAACATCACACACTAAAAATCTAGTAAGAAAACAAGAAAACAAAAAATTCTTACGATGAACGCACTAGTTGGTGATGAATCCAACATTGCGAGGACAATGTAATAAGGGGATAAGATAGAGTGGGTGGAAAAATTACGTTGATGACCTACTTAACGAACTTACACCTTGGTGCAAGTTCCCACACATAAATGTGGGTATACCCTCAAAGGAGCCCGAGTGAGTTTGGCCAACGTTGATTCCAGGTACCATGAAGACTTGCCCCTCCACAGTCACCTTGTGTAAGGAACCTAAAGATATAGGCCACTAAAGTTACCAATTACTACAATGATTCCTGGGGAAACAGTCAACAGTCCGATCCATGCACAAAGGCAAGGTATCTAGCCCAAAATAAACTTGAAAGGCTTCCACTCATCATTGTGGGTATACCTTCAAGCAACCCCCATAAAACGCACGATCTCTACACCAAGACGGAAATAATGTGTAACACCCCAACATGATTTGACACTCATATATGAGAAAATTCTAGCTTGGAGGATGGTCAAGGGATAGGAAGTGCCCTAAAAGGCCCCTTGTTCACACTATGAACCAATTGTATCTTTCCATGAATGGACACTATAAATATGTGCCATGGGTGTGATAGAAAAATAATAACTTCAAGGTATTTTTATAATGTAAGAATTCTTCTTGGAGAATCCTCTTTTCTCTTTGAATCATTCAAGCACTATAGCAAGAGCCATCCTACTCACCTCTTAAGAGGATTGGCATTGCATTTCTTCACCATTGTCACTTGCCATTGCATGAATATAATATCTCTCTATTAATGAAATCAAGATCCCTCCAAAGGAGGAAGAGGGAATTCATAAGTCCCTGCCTTTCTCTACGGTGTTATCCTATCAATATATTGATCCATCAGTAGCTATATGATGGTCATTTTTTGCTTTTCATGGTTCTAGTTCTTCCAAGCTTCTCTAACAATTATTTGTTTTTGTTTTTGTTTTTATTTCCTTGTTTCATGTGTATTTGGTTATCTAATCAACTCAAAAAACTCAGTCTTGTTTAGATGACTTAACTAAGAAGGTAATGTTTTTGTTTTTTCTCACCCATGTGACAAAACAAACACAACAACGATGATGCACCATGCAAAATTGTTGGAATGGGAAAGGTAAAAATAAAGCAAAGGAATGGAAACCAGTGGTTGTTGAAAGAGGTAAGACATGTTCTAGAGCTAAGGAAAAATCTAATTTCAACAGGGCAGTTGGAAAGTGAAGGTTGTATATCCATATTTATAGATAAGGTGTGGAAGGTTACCAGAGGATCACTGGTGATAGAAAAAGGAGAGAAGGTAGGTACATTGTATTTATGTACTGGTAATATTGTCTCTTTTATCTCTTTAGCTTCTACAGGAGTGGATACAAAACTGTGTCATCATAGGCTTGGACACATGAGCGAGAAGAGGATGCAGATACTTCAAAAACTATTTTTTTTTCCATATCTTAAACAAATTGATTTGGATTTCTGTGAGCATTGTGTTTATGGAAAATAAAAGAGAGTTAGGTTTCTCAGAGTCGAAAAAGAAAAGAAGAGTGAAAGGTTAGAGCTTGTATATATATATATATATGTATGGGGACCCTCTCATTTATCATATATTGTTGGATCTCATTATTATGTTACTTTTATTGATGATGAAACTAGAAAATATTGGTCTTATTGCATTCGACAAAAATATGATGTTTTTGATACTTTTAAGAAATGGAAAGATTTGGTTGAAAATGAGACAGGAAAAGGGTTGAAGTGTCTGAGATCAGACAATGGAGGTGAATATTGAAACAAGGAGTTTCATAATTACTATTCATACCATGGGATTCGTAGATATAAGACAGTTCCAGGAACACCACAAGAAACTGGTACGTCTGAAAGGATGAATAGGACAATCATGGAGCGTGTAAGGAGTATGATATTGCATGTTGGTTTTCCCTTACATTTCTGGGTAGATGTTGTATATATTGTTGTTTACTTAATAAATAGAGGACCTTCAATCTCTTTGGATGGTGGAATTCCAAAGGAGTCATAGATAGGTAAAACAGTAAACTATTCTTTTTTGAAGACTTTCGATTATGAAGAATGTTTCCATATTGATAAAGAAAATAGAAAAAAGCTTGAGGAAAAATCCAAGAAGTGTACCTTTATTGGATACGGTGTTAATTATTTTTTTTATCACTTATGGGATTATGAAAATAAAAAAACCATTAGGATTAAAGATGCCATATTCAATGAGAAGGTAATGTACAAAGATCAGTTGCAGGGAAAGAAATAGGAAAAATAAAAACCAAAATACATTGTTTTTTATTAGATCAATGAAAAATAAATTCCAAAGGGACCAAAAAATAAAAATGTACAACAATAGGAGAAACAAGTACCTCAAACTCCTGCAAGTGTTGTTAGAAGATATACCAAGTTATGTAGACCCCCTGAACGATACTCTCCTTCATTGTATTATCTATTGTTGATTAATTTTGGTGAACCAGAATGTTATGAAGAGGCAATGTAGGTAGACACTAAAAACAAGTGGGAGAAAGGCATGAAAGAGGAAAAGGATTCACTGGTAAATAACCAAACTTGGAATTTGGTTCAGTTTCCTGCAAGAAAAAGAGCATTGCAGAATAAATGGGTTTACAAGTTGAAGGAAGAAGGTGGAGACAAAAAGTGGTATAAAGCTAGACTTGTTGTAAAGGGGTTTGCACAAAAGAAAGGTATATATTTTGATGAAATATTTTCTCATGTTAAAATGACTTTAATTAGGACTATTTTGAGTCTTGTGGTAGTAGAATATTTACATCTTGAACAATTAGATGTCAAAACAACTTTTCTCCATGGTGATTTGGAGGAAGATATTTATATGTAGCAACCACAGGGGTATGAGGTCAAAGGGAAGGAAAATTTGGTATGCGGGTTGAAGAAGAGATTGTATGCCCTAAAGAAAGATCCAAGGAAGTGGTATTTGAAGTTTGACATGTTTATGAAAAAGCAAGGTTATAGTAGATTTCATTCTGATCACTGTGTTTATTTTAAAAGGCTAGAAAATGGAATCTATATTATCTTGCTATTGTATGTATATGACATTCTTGTTGCAGGGTCTAATATGTAGGATGTAAATGTGTTTAAGAAGAAATTATCTAATTCATTTGCGATGAAGGATTTGGGTGATGCAAAGAAAATACTTGGTATGAGAATAACAGGGGATAGGAAAAATTGCAATTTGACATTTTCTCGGGGTGAGTACATAGAGAAGGTGTTGGAGAGGTTTATAATGTAGAATGCAAAACCAATTAGTACACCTTTGGCCAGCCATTTCAAATTAACCAAAGAAATGTGTCCCAAGACACATGAGGAGATAAAATACATGTGCAGGGTCACTTATTCATCAACAGTTGGCAGCTTGATCTATGCAATGGTTTGCACAAGACCATATATTGCACATGTAGTGGGATTTGTGAGTAGGTATATGAACAATCCAGTTAAAGAACATTGGGAGGAAGTAAACTAGATTCTCAGGTATTTGAAAGGTACTGCTACTCATGCATTATGTTTTGGAGGTTCAAGCATTGTTCTACATGGATATGTTGATTCAGATATGGAAGGTGATAAAGATAGTAGGAGGAGCACCACAAGGTACATTTTTACTATATGTGGAACAAAAGTAATATGAATTTTGAAACTGCAAAAGGTTGTTGCACTTTCAACAACAGAGGCAAAGTATGTTGCTTCTATAGAGGTTTATGGAGGAATTGGGAAAGAAGAAAGAGAATATCGGGTTGTACTGTCATAGAGAGAGTTCCATTCATCTTTCAAAGGACTCAGCCTTCCATTCAAAGGATAAGCATATACAACTTAGGTACCATTTCATATGATCTATCTTAGAAGATGGACATTTGAAGTTGGAAAAGATACACACTAGCCAAAATCTTGTAAACATGTTAACAAAGGCAGTAACCAAGGAGAAAATGAGATCCTGCTCATTTTTAGTTGGTCTTAAAGCATCAAGGTGAAGATGAGAAATTTTCCAGATCCAAGGTGGAGTATAGTCCAGTAGGTACAACAACATTGGAGTTGCTGTGATCGGTCTCCAAGTGGGAGATTGTTGGTTGTGGAGCCTGATTATCTTCATGTTTCATAGGTCTTTGTTTTCAGCCATGTTTGTACCCCATGAAGACTAATAGGTGTTCTATTTGCACTAAATCCCTCAATTAAATTGTCAACCCTCGGTAAGTAAACTTACAGTTGTAGCACTGTATTTTCCAAGGAAGAAAAGTTAATGAAAGTATGGTCTAACTAAGGGGATGATCTATCTAAGGATTAATCTACTTAAGAAATGACTCTTTCATTTTTATCAATTAGCAAATAATATTGAACTATTTACCCTAAGAAACTTCAAACAATGGATCGATGGATTGTTCCTAAAGAAGCAAATCAAATCCTACTTTGAACAAGTTAATCTATTCAACCTAATGAGCAACAACAAGTAAATTACTTTTGATCTTTTATATTTAATAAAATAGCCAAACAAACAACTAACCTATCAAAAACTATTCAGCAAGTAAACTCTATTCTTAAAACAAAACTCATAATCATTTCTATTTTACAAAGAAAAAATCTTAACCTACTTAATCAAAAATAATCATGATTGTATTAAGAAATTAATCAAAACTATTCTTAATTTGCAATAACAGGAAAAGATAATTCAAAGATGATGATTATGTCTTTGGTTCCTAACAACATAACGATGGCATATGACTATTAATGATAACTCAAGAAGGATTAATTCAATGTTGAATTCTACAGAGAAATGAAAAGTGTGAATTAATAAATCTAACGAAAGATTTTCCATTATAGAAGAAACATTAAATATCCTGAAAATCCATGTGATCTCTAAATTTCATGCATCAATCATTGATGATTAAAAAGTACTCTTATACTAATTCAAGCACACTCTTATACTAACTTAAGCAAGTTTACAACACTACAAACTTATGACTAGAAATCCTAACTTAAAATCAATCTTCTAATTAAAATTGCAACTCAAATCTAAAACTGAGATTTCATAATTAAACTAGGCTAATCCTATCTTTAAAACTCAGATTTCAAACTAGAATGCTTTTACAAATATAATATCAAAATATATTTCTATCCTAGCATACTAAAACAAGATTAAGTGTTGGATCACATGTGCTCCAAGTGTTGGATCGTGTGCTGGATGGAGTTTCAGATCATGTATTAGATGGGGTGCTAGTTGAAGTGTCGAACGAGCTACCAGATGGAGGATCGGACTGTGAATTTTCCCTGTTACACACATATCACACATTAGATCCTCATAAACATCAAATTGAATTGAATTTAACTCAAAACCATTGCAAAACATTGATTATACATACCTGTTATAAATCCATGATGAATTGATATAAAATCCCTTGAAAACTCCTTCAAAATGGTCGATAACATATACAATTGTTATAACCCTAAAATGCACCATACAGGTTTAACTGGCATCAGGCCAACTCATGCCTCTTCCTAGCCAAATCCATGCTGAAAAAATCCTCAAAAAACCACTTAAAACAAGCAACCCGCGCCCTAACTTCTCACTGGGCGCGGGTGACTGCTTGCTGTCCTTTTACTGCACGCGGGCATCCGCGGGCTAGCCTAAAACAGCCCGCGGGTACCTAACAAAGAAAAAAATCAGGAAAGTTTCCACCGGGACACGAGGCTTTTTGTTAGTTAACTGGAACTCTTCGCCATGCATGGCCGAGAGTTCGCCTAAAACCCTAGCTCCTTCTAGCCTATAAAAGGAGGGGTAGGGGTACTATTCAAAGGAGGAAAAATCATAGCAAAGGAACTCTGCCAAATTGCCAAGCCAGTTTTGTCCCAACCCTTTAGCCTTGCCTCAAGCTTTAGGAGAAACTCAAGAAGCAGCAGTTGGAGGACAAAAGGAAGAGGAAGAGCCCAGGATCAGGATCGTGGAACGGTGACCGGCCTCAGAAATCATTGTAAGTTGTTTCATATTGAAGTTAATGAAAAAGATACTTTTCCCATCCCAAATACATGAGTCTCATCTATGTTATTTGATTCATGTTTTATCTCTAACCCCCTAGTATATCAGTAGCATGCATGCATAGTATTGTCTTGATTGCAGGAAGCTTTGTGGAAGGAGCAGTAGCAAGGAGATAACAACTCAACAGAGGATCTACCTCAACCGTCGGAAAAAGGTTGGTTTATTCTTCCCGTGTTTGCCTGAGAAAAGGGATTGAGATTTTGGGTAGAAGGTTAAAAGTTAAATCTTAAGGGTCATGATCTGCATATAAGTTTAGAGCCCTAGCTTATTAGTCCGTAGG
>ML796451.1:497589-509530 GCA_009831015.1 Picea engelmannii
AGTCTCATCTATGTTATTTGATTCATGTTTTATCTCTAACCCCCTAGTAGATCAGTAGCATGCATGCATAGTATTGTCTTGATTGCAGGAAGCTTTGTGGAAGGAGCAACAACAAGGAGATAACAACTCAACGGAGGATCTACCTCAACCGTCAGAAAAAGTTTGGTTTATTCTTCCCGTGTTTGCCTGAGAAAAGGGATTGAGATTTTGGGTAGAAGGTTAAAAGTTAAATCTTAAGGGTCATGATCTGCGTATAAGTTTAGAGCCCTAGCTTATTAGTCCGTAGGGTAGAATACCCCACAACAACAATACCGGTGAAAAAAGGATTCAACCATCCTAAATAAACAATCAAAATATGAGCCCAACATTACCCCCACGCCTAAGGATTTGTAGGTCCCACTTCAAACAAAAATGAATTACCCAACATGACTAGACTTGCTGAGGAGGGGGTGGATTAACTTTAGAATCTTCTTGTTGTGAAGACTTTGTCTTGGCCCTCTTACGATGTTTCAATTATTCCTGGAGGCTATGATTGTCATTGGTCATTTGATCAACCAATCATTGGATGGAAATCACTATTTCTTGTAATAACGCATTGTCGTGGTGTAGATTCCTATCCATAGTCTTTCGCTCTTCCAATTGTTGCAGCAACTGAACATTTTCTTGTTGTAATTTTTCAATAAATGGAGTATGATCAAATGTCTCATAGGAGGGCTTGGACCCCTTAATGGATGTAGATATTCTATCAACTTTGGAATCTGGTGTAGGCATCTATGAGGTAGGAGTAATAGAGGTTTTATGAGAGGGAATAGGTTCAGAATTTACTTCTCTATAAGGCTCCAACTCTTTTGCAAAAACGTCCCTAAGTATTTTATGGGGGATTTCAATATCGGAAGATACTTGGATAGGATATGAAGTGCTTGGGGGTTTTACATTATGATTTCCACTTGCACTTTGAGTACTTTTTCTAAAATAACCTCCTTTGAATCGATTGGATCCTCTTCTATTCATAGGGACTACAGGGAAATCTTGTTGAATTGCCTCTTGTAACTTTTTGGGTTGAGGATCAATATATGTTGAGGGAATTGGAGAATTATCAATAGGATTTTTATTTTTCTTGTCCGATGAGGCTGCAGGGGTATCAACATGTTTCTTGGTATTTTGTTCAGGCAGAGAGATAGTTTGAGTAGGTGGTTTTGGAGTCTTTGGAGAATAAGGCTTGGATGGAGTAACAGTCCCTAAATCAAGTGATTTCGTGTTGGTCTTGATTGTGAGATGGGGGTTTGAAAATTGATAGATGAATTCATCCCATGTCTTCCCATGTTTTGTCAACTCGGTTATGAAAAGAAATTTGATGAGGTCATGGTGGAATAGACTATTATGAGTATTGGCCAAATTATTTCATACTTGGGAAGATATTTTCTCAAGACTCTTCAAGAAGTAAAAAGGAAAATTCAAGGGCTTGTTAAACTAGAAATGAGATAATAGACGAAAATGGAAAGCTTTAAAAACATAGTATCTACCTTCACAAGTGATAATTATGGTAATGAAGATCAGGGGGTTAATCAACTCATCTTCAATCCATTCTTTGGAGTACCCCTTATCTCCAGAAAAATTCAGAAACTCGGGCTTAAAAACTTTGTTGTAGCTTGGCCGTGGCAATTGGTGATTCTTGAACCAACGATCTCCAACCCATGGAAGTTTCGTGGCTGAGGAAATTGACTCCTCAGAGACCAAGAAGGATAGATACCCCATGCATGCCATCCTCCCATCAAACCTAAGGGATAATTGCATTGAAACACCATCATCGTGGCCTTGCAGACAGGCCAAGAATGCTCCCCACCCTGCGCGAAGGAAGATCTCCCTACACTCTGTGAATTCAGGGATGGCCAAGAGGTCGACATAGGAGGAAGGCTTGTATCGTTTGGGCATGGTTACATAATTTGGGAAGAGGAGAAAAATTGGGCAGAGGATGAGTGCAAAAGAGTAAGCATGCATGAGTGAAATGGAAATTGGAACTAACCCTTCGATTTTTAATGCGCTCAAGGTGGGAATTGTTGAATTCGTGGTCGAATTCATCACACACGATTTCCATGTGTGACTATGACTACGCCGATTTTGAATTCGAAGGGTGTCCTTTGGAGGCAATTGTAATCATGAAAGAATTAGATCAATGTCCAAGCCTTCGACTTGGACATTTGATCTTAAAAATGCATTTAGAGATTGTATAATTTAATTATGAAATTCCATTTAATCCATCTCATATTACTAACAAACATGTAGATTAATTCAAACGATCTATGTTTAATTGCAATCATGGTCACTTACAGTATGTGTGCACCTCATCTGATCCTTCATATGGCACTTCATCCAGTCATCCACATGGCACCCCATATGGTCTTCCAAATGGAACTCCATACAACACTCCATATGGTACTCCTGTGCAAAATGGAATTTTTTTGTATTGTAATGGATGTTTATCCATAACACTCAAATTAAGAACTTCTGATAGTCATGGTGAATAGGAGTAGAGGGATGATAAGAGTGTTCCATTGTTACTTTCTTTGTCATCGTGCTTGCAAATTATAACAATTTGTTCCTTTGTCTCAAGGCATGTAACACAAGTCTGTAATGAACAGTCTGTAAAAAACCAGTTAAGCAGTCTGTCGAAGAAATGTTCAGTAGGTTTATAACACAGTAAATTTAGCATTTCAATAAAAAATAATTCCTGATATAATAACCCATATCATGAAAAAAATATACATAAATTTTTACAAAGATTCTACTTCTCCTTCTCATGGATTATAGATAGGCATTTTTTTCATTTGTCATCTCATGAAACCCCTCCCCCACTCCTAAGTATTGTGACACCTCACAATAAAAAATATAGGAAACCAGTCAATTCTCCCAATAGTTGAAGATTTACAGCTTGTTAAGTGTAGAGATAAATTTCACATATCGGTCTAACGAGACAATTAGAATATGTCCCCACCTATAGGATAGAACATCCTATATATAGTTAAGAAGAGGTAGGCGAGAGAGTTTTAAGATAGTCTTAAATTTAGTTCCCAATGGAAGATTTATGGATTTCATTAACCTTATATTAACCATACATACTTCTTATCATATTTGTCTACAAGTAATGTCGTACATCATGAAAAGTTTAATATTTATGGATTTATTATTATTTTTTGTGATATTATCATCCTCGCTAGGTAGAATGTCCCGCTGCCAGCAAGCTTGTTCAGTACTCTGGCAGGTTTACCTAGTCATACCACAGGCCGGTGCCTTTTTCCAGTAGACCTGTTTAGTATCCTGGCCGGTTAACCTCTTACACTCTCAAATACTGGCCCACCATCTTTTAAGATTTTAATATAAATATTTCTCTCTGCAAGAAGATGGGGGGAAATCTCTGAAAAAAACTTTTATTTTTTAGATTGGGATGGTATTTATGTTAGAGGATGACTCTCCTTTATAGATTCCTTAGAAGTTGTCCTGATGTAAGGGGTAATTAAGCGTATGTATCCTATCTAAATATATGGTATAATCAAGCATTTTTAGTGTGTAGTGGATGGTACCATTGGGAAAGAACAGAAAGGTATCTTTAGGCTCAACTCATTTTCTTCTTTTTTAAGTTATTGTGATGTTTCCACAGCTAACCACTAATCAGAACTCCTTGTTACTCTTTAATAAAGTTACTTTACTCACTTACTGAGGGTTCTTAGGGAAACTGTATGAGTAACCTCTAAGTTTGATGATCAAGGTATCACTTCCTTATATCCTCTAGTGGTGAAGGCTTTAAGAGAAACTTCCATTAAAGATGCCTTGAGAAAAAGAAGATGGAAATATTTGAAAAAATGTGGCTAATTACCGCAAGTCATTATTCAATTGATGCTTAGTAGACAACAAGTTTTAAATATAGCAATATTTTTGAAGGAAAATACTTCCCTTTATGTCTCCTTGAAATTGTCTACTACTAGTGAAATAAATACCTACAGAAATCTTTAGAATTTTCTATCAACATACTTCAAATTATTTACATATGTACAGTCAAAAATTCAGAAAACAATTCAAGGACAAGTGTACTCCCCCATCTACTAAGGCTAATGCATTGTTAGTTGACATGAACTATAGAAAATCTTCTTTGGAAATGGGTTTTCATAAAGTTTGAGTCAGTGTCCATTCACTACAAAAGAGACTTTTCCATTGTCAATTGTTTCGATTTTAACAGCCCCATTTTCATACACAGTGACTACCTCATAAGGACCCAACCACCGAGTGGTAAGTTTTCCTTTGAAAGTTTTAAATCGGGAGTCAAAAAAAAATCCCAATCACTAGGTTGGAAGTGTTTCTTATTAATAAACTTGTCATGCCACTTTCTCCTTTGTTTTTGGACTAATATTGTTCGGTGGATAGCATATTGCCTAATCTCATCCAACTCATTTAATTATAGGGCTCATTTTTTATGAGCCTCATATAATTTTAATCCCAATTCTGCAGCAATGCGAAAAGTCCTTACTTGGAATTCTATTGGTAGAAGTACTTGTTTCCAATACACTAGTTCATAAGGGGTATGCTCAGTGGTGTTTCTCTAGGTGGTATGATATGCCCACAAAGCCTCTGGAAGCCTATCAGCCCAATCCTGATGGTGTAATTGAACAATATTGGTTAAGATAGCTTCCATAACTTTCTTTGTGGACTCTAAATGGCCATTATCTTGTGGGTGATATGGAGAAGACTTGCAGTGCTTGATCCCATATTTCTCCGTTAATTATCTCATCATCTTGGAAGTGAATTGACTTCCTTGGTCTGTGAAAATTTTCCGAGGAACACCAAAGTGGGTAAAGATGTCTTCATAAATGAATTCGAAAACATATTTTTTGGTATCCCTGAATAGGGTTTTTTTTTCTACCCACTTGGTGACATAATCTGTACAAACCAAAATATAATTTTTCTTACGAGACATGGGTGAAATTGGTCCTACAAAGTCAAGGGCCCATTTCTCGAAAGGTTATATCATATCTTGGGCATGCAAGGAAATTTCGTCAACTAACGTGGCTCTTCCTATCCTTTGACAGCTATCGCAACTCCTCACATACTTGAAAAAATCCTTAAAAATGATAGGCCAATAATAACCTGAATGTAACACCTTATATGTTGTAAGTTTGTTGGAAAAATGGCCACCACATGGTCCATCATGACAACTCCGTAGGATTTATGGTATCTCATATTCTCAGAAACATCTACAAATAATCAAGTCTGGACCAGTATGAAATAGGTTATGGCCAACCCAAGAGTAGTTGGCACTTTGCATGATACTTCTATGCTTTTCATGAGGTGACAAATGAGATGGTAACTTCCTAGTAGCCAAATAGTTTTCCATATCTGTAAACCATGGGGTATTTACAAAGAGGGAAAAAAGGTGCTCATATGGGAAAATATCATCAACAGGAATATCACCATCCTCATGTTTTATGCATGAAATAAAATCATCATCCAAATTCTTCTTTCCAGGTCGGTCAACAATGGTGATATTGAACTCTTGCAATAACAGAAGCCACATAGTCACTCTTCCATTAGTAATGGGTTTATTAATAAGTAATCTAATGGAAGAGTGATTTGTATGTACAAATACTTTGTAACCTATGGTGTAGTGGAGAAATTATTGATAGCATGGACCACTGCCAAGAATTCCTTTTCTTTAATTGTATGGCTTAACTCGGCAAGGGACAAGTTTTTGCTCACAAAATAGATGACATAGGACTGATGGTATTATTTCTTCCCTAATACTCCTCCTATTGTAGTATCAGAGGAATCAGTGGATATGAAATGGAAGAGCCCAATTGGCCTCCCTAAGAACTGGTGCCACAGATAACTTACCTTTTAGAGTTTCAAAGGCGGTTTGAGACTGCTAAATTAACATCTTTTATTAACAATCCAAACATGGGTGTAACAATCTTTGTGAAACTTTCAATAAATCGTTGGTAGTATCTGGCATGTCCAAGAAATCTTCTCACCTCTTTTTGAGTCTTGAGGGGTGGAATTTTGATGATGACCTCAATCTTAGCAGGATCGACTTTATTCCCTTCAGTTGAAACATGATTTACTAAGACCACTCCTTCAGTCAACAACATTTTACATTTTTCATGACTTAAGGATAGGTTCATTTCTTGACATCTGATAGGGAATTTTTATAAATTATCTAGGGCTTCCTGGAAAGTATTTCCATATACTATAAATTCATCCATGTATACCTCCACACAATCATGAATAAGATAAACAAATATCCCTAGTACTGCTCGTTGAAATATGGTAGGAGCATTACACAATCCAAAATGGTAAGACCCTATAGGAATAGGTTCCCTAAGGACAAGTGAAGGTAGTATTGTCCTGATCCTTAGGTGCTATGAGAAATTGATTTTACCTACTATATCCATCCAAAAAGGAGAAGTATTTCTTTCCAGACATGGTGTCCAAGACTTGGTCAATGAAAAGAAGAGGAAAATAATCCTTCAGAGTGGCCTTATTAAGCTCCCATAAATTGACACAAATTCTCCATTTCCCAGTTACTTTATTTGGAACCACTACAAGTGGGGATACCCATTTAGTATCTAAGATGGGGTAAATCAATCCGACATTTAATAAATTTTGCATCTCCTCTTTTACTATATCCGTGAGTGTTGGGTTCATCCTTCTATGGGGTTTCCTAACAGGTGTTACTTCCCCATGGGTATATATGTGATGAATGCATGTGTCAGGGTGTATGCCCTTCATATCAGTGTATTCCCAGGCAAATTCTCCTGATTGTTATTTAAGGACATTTACTAAATTCTTTTGTTGGTCTGCATCTAGTCCATAATTTATATGTACAAATTTCCCTGGACTAATCTCATAGGGCATGGTATAAGATGTGGCAGACTCATCTATCTCAAAGATAAAATATGTCAAAGACAAAATCGATGGGTCCAATTGTTCCTAAAATTCTTCCCAAACATGTACTCAAATTGGGGAAAATATTGTGGAAAATCAACACACGTGATAGCATAAATAAATTGGTTTAGCACATTTTCCATTGTGTGCTTTTGAAGTTCCCAGGAATGATCACTTTGCAACATAGGTTCTTCCCAGTCTTCATTCTCATATGGAAATTCAAGCCACCATATAGTTTCCATGATATGTTGATATGGTGGACATATGGTGAGATTCTATATAGAGAGCCCATTCGATATGGTCATTTCTCCTTCTCTACAGCCAATAAATGCATTGGTTGTGGAAAACCAAGGTCTTCCCAAAATAACGGGATTCCCTTTGGTAGGATCCTTGGAATGAATGACAAGAAAGTCTACTAGTTACTCCCATGAGCATAATGCAACTATGATATCATCCAAGATTCCTTTAGGTATAACCTTTGTCTTATCTACTAATTCCAAAATAGTTGGGATAGGTCTAAGAAGAGGTTTTAACTGCAATTCCTCCAAGTTAGTAACATGCATAACATTAATGGTCGCCCCTAAGTCTATGAGATTTTTTCCAATGGGAACCTCATTAATGGTTATGGTTGGTTATGGTCATTACAAGGTTCCCTAGGTTCCCATATTTTGCGACCCTAGGTTGCTCTGATATATACTCAGAGAGTTCTCCTATCACATGTACTGTTGGAGGATCCTTTTGCTTCCTTCCTGGCTTCTTAATACACAATTCTTTGACCACCTTACTGTAAATTGGAATGTCCTTGATGGCTTGTAGAAAGGGAATTTTGACACATATATTCTTCAATTCATTCAAGATGTCAAATTTCGGTCGAGTGGTATGTTTCTCAATCACTGATCTTTCTGGATAAGGAGGGGCCTTCGTAATTTTTGAAGGTTCATTTTGGTGAAGCTTGGGTTCCTGGTCCTTAGGAATGATAACATCTTCCCACCTAGTGTCATCCATGGGTTGTTTGGGGGTTTACTCTTCTTATTCTTCCCGGATGACTATTGAAGGCCTCTTCCTGTCCAGAACTTTTCCCAACCTTAGTTGAATCTACTACAATGGAACAGGAGAAATAAAATACATTGGAAAGGCTTGCATCTCAACATTGTGAAGAGATTGAGTGGGTTTGTTATTGGGATTGGGCACTGGTTGTTCCAGTAGTAATGTCGGTCTTAGGGAGCTTTCATTATGGTATTGTTGTGGTTGTTTTGGAATAGGAGGTAAAGGCGGGGGAACAAAACCTGGTAGAAGTTGTCAGATGTTTGGTGGAAACTGAGGGTAAGGATGATTGGGAATAGGAACAGGTGGAGCTTGAGGATTCCCTTGGTTATTCCTTCCTCTCCATCCTTTAATCCAAGGATGGTGATACTGTGTAGACTTGTTTTGTCAACTTGGTGAGTTCCACTGTTGTGTTTGTTGATAATAGGGTGGAACTTGAGGCTAAGGATCCGGGTATGTAGGCTGATTCCTAGGATTCCATGGCCTCCTAGGTGCATAAGAGGACTCCACAGGATCCCCACTTCTATAGATGACTAACAAACCGAGCAATGACGGGCATTTTTCAGTTGAGTGGTCCTCAGTGCAGAAGCCACAAACTGAAATATTATCTAATGGGCATTCCCTTGAGGAATGCTTCCTCTTGCATCTTGGGAAAAATATGCTCATTGCTACATTTTCCTCCTCTTCTTTCTTTTTAATCTTTAGGGTGTCCAACTGAGAACCTATTGTGATTAATATATTCATTTTTAATTTCTATAAGAGGTTCCCTATCTCTACCCTTGTGATACCACCTGAACTAACTGGTTTTAGGTTTCTACTATAAGGATCTTGAACACTCTTCCCTATTCTAGCTCTACTCCTCGAGTAGTTCCTGCACATTTCACATATTTTGGAAAATGGTTTATGGGAGATGTCACCTGATGCCATCGGGTTAAGTATCTCTAGGTATTCCTATGAAATTACTTTAAGGAAAAGAACCTTGACTTCATCATCTACAAGGTCATGGTACTTCGATTTCTGTGAGATATAAGCAAATAGTTCCATATAATCCTCGAGATTCTCATCCTCTAACTATTGGATTTTGAAAATATCATTACGAGAATTATTGGACTTGCAGTAGTCTTGGTATTTCTTAAGAAATATATCTTTCATGGCTTCCCAAGACCTAATACTCAACTCTCCCAACCCCATGAACCATCTTAGTGTGAAATCCTTGAGGGTGGCAGGAAATTTTTTTAGTTTTTGGGCATCATGTAAGTAGTTGTAGCTCCTACACAAGATGTCGAACTCAAATAGGAAGGTATCCGGGTCTTCACTTCTTTTACCATAAAAGGTGGGCAGTTCCGAGAGTGGAATGTTTTTCATATTGACATTCTGTGTGGTGTCCAAAATTGGAAAACCGAAGGTGGTTTCGGTTTGGTTTCCAACTTCTTCTCCCTACTCGTGTCTTACATGGTTGTGATCCTCCTGATCATCCATACTGATTTGGTTTCTAGAAAGAGAGAACCTAAATGGTTTTAACCTTGAAGATAACAAGGTATCCCAAGGTTCTTTTCTAAGAAAGGTGTCCCTTTGATGGGAAGGTCTTCCTGCTACTTGGATTTCCAGGACTCTACTCGAGCCAGTTGAAACTATTGGTGCCAAAGTTTCTATTTCAACTTGGGAAACAATTATATTGGTTGAACTACCAAACAAAGTATTCACCTGTTTAGGTTCTATTATGTCTACAAAGTTAGGGTCTCCTGATGGTGGTGAAAAAACAAATTTTGTGGTGGTTGGTTCTACGGAAGTATCGAGTGGTATTGCCTCTTGTCCCACTATTATTGATGCTTCAATGTTTTCTCTATAGTTCTCCCTATTTTTTTCTCTTCAGAGACTTCTTTATCTCTTTGGGTTGAGCTAACCCTTACTTTCCGATATCAGTCTGTAGATTTTATGAGTGGAGTGTTCCTTCCCCAAAAAAGGTTAGAAGGAACCTTGGTTGAAACTTTTGGTTTAGTTTTAATGTGTATTCCCTTTGGGTCCCTAGGTTTGTTCATGAAAGAAAATAAAAAAGAAAAAATAACATTGGGTTTGGAAGAACCTGCTATTGTAGATGTGCAGGTTCTTACCTCTCATCTTGAAGTTCCCCCACCACCAAACTAATGCTATGGTTTAGAAATGATCTATCTCCTGAATATTTCCTACCTTAAGACAACTCCCCGACAATGGTGCCAAAAATGATGGGTGTTCTATATGCACTAAATCCCTCAATTAAATTGTCAACCCGGCGTAAGTAAAATTAGAGTTGTAGCACTGTATGTGCCAAGGAATAAAATTTAATGGAAGTATGGTTTAACTAAGGGGATTATCTATCTAAGGATTAATATTTAATCAATGAATCTTTCATTTTTATCAATTAGCATATCCTATTGAACTATTTACCTTGGGCAACTTCAAACAATGGATCGATGGATTGTTCCTAAAGAAGCAAATCAAATCCTACTTTGAACAAGTTAATCTATTCAACCTAATGAGAAACAACAAGTAAATTACTTTGATCTTTTATCTTTAAGCAAATAAGAAAACAAACAACTAACCTATCAAAAACTATTTAGCAAGTAAACTCTATTCTTAAAACAAAACTCATAATCATTTCTATTTTACAAAGAAAAAATCTTAACCTACTTAATCAAAAAGCATCATGATTGTATTCATAAATTAATCAAAATTATTCTTAATTTGCAATAACAAGAAAAGATAATTCAAAGATGATGATTATGTCTTCAGTGACTAACAACATCACGATGGCATCTGACTATTAATGATAAGTCAAGAGGGATTAATTCAATGTTGAATTCTACAAAGAAATAAAAAGTGTGAATTAAGAAATCTAACGAAAGCTTTGTCATCAAAGAAGAAACATTAAATATCCTGAAAATCCATGTGATCTCTAAATTTCATGCATCAATCATCGATGATTAAAAAGTACTCTTATACTAATTCAATCACACTCTTATGCTAACTTAAGAAAGTTTACAACACTGCAAACTTATGACTAGAAATCCTAACTCAAAATCAATCTTCTAATTAAAATTGCAACTCAAATCTAAAACTGAGATTTCATAATTAAATTGGGCTAATCCTATCTTTAAAAATCAAATTTCAAACTAGAATGCTTTTACGAATATAATCTCAAAATATACTTCTATCCTATCATATTAAAACAAGCTTAATAAACCAATTAAATTCATGAAAACATAACTTCAACTGAGAATTAAATCTAGCTTAATTACAACTATTAAAACTTGCAATTATTTATCCATCGAAGCTTGCAAAAGAAACTTTGTCTAAACTAATCCTCTATTTTAAATACTACTATTTTTTAACTTGGAGAAATCAATTTAAAATGTTAACACGTCATCTAAGTAAGTAGTTTGCAAGCCAATTGTTAATAACTAAAATACATAACATGAAAAATAACTATCTCCTATAAGCAACCTGCAAAAGAGGAATTAGACAATTAAATTATGAACAACAAACACAATATTTAAAACTACAAAATGCATATAACAGAGAAAACAAAGTAAATTATAACTAAAAAAATGAAACACACAGTATATCTATCTCTACAATCACCCAAATCATTGGTGCCCCCCCCAACAGTTTGTGGCTACTCTTCAACAACGAAGCAAAGGCTCAAATCAACATGATTCTGACATTTAATTAAAAAATGCAGTCTAAACATAAGTTTGCAAATATGTCTCAATTGCACAATGAAACGTCTTCTTAAAATTATGTCTTTGGGTCTGGACACTACTGTTCGACAACACAGGTATTCCAACAGAGGACAAACACCTTCAGTAACCACTCACATAACCAGATCAAAGATCAACACACCGATGTTTTCATGTGGTAAAACCCCTACGGGGAAACATCCACGGCCCCAGCCAACGTGGCCACTTGGAGCAGTTTATTAATGCAAAGA
>ML796451.1:522221-539037 GCA_009831015.1 Picea engelmannii
CCCCCCCCCCCCCTTTAGCTTGTAAATTGTTCTTTGTTTGCCCTTGTTCATTTGTGCGCCCTGGTTTTCCTTAAATATATTACCCAGGTGAAATATTGGCCCCAAGCCCCTCTATTTTTCTCCAAGAATGAACATTCATCTCCTTTTTCAGTCATTGGTCTCCCTATTTTCCCATCCCACAGCCAGTCACCCAAATCCTTGTTCACACAGGCCACAGCCATGGACACAAAGAGCGACATTTAAAGAAACCCATTTCGAGCTTAAAAGCAGTAGGAAGTTGTAATCCTTCAGCGGTGGAGATTCTAGGAACAGTCAAGATCAGCAACCCACGGGTGTCCGAAAGACCAAAGTTGCGCAAAGTATAGATCCAAAGCAAAAGTTTTGAAGTCCCCAAAGCCCCGAAGGCCCAAAGTGAATCTAGACCATCCATTGGTGGGTCCATGCGTCAATGGATCCATACCTCCGGGTAAAAGCAACTGAAGGCAAAGAAGGTTTGAGTTTTTATTTTCCCATAGCCTGAAGACCCGAAGTGGATATCGGTCGTTCAAATCTAGGAACCATGATTCGTCAGATCCCCAACCCTGACAAATTTTCTTGGGGGAAATAAAGTTTGACTATTGAGAAGTCAGAAGCCCGGAGACCCGAAGGGATATTAGTTGTTGAAATCAGGAGGGCCACGCATCATCAGATCTATGACTTTGGGTAAAATCAGTTGAAGGCAGAGGAGGTTTGAGATTTGATTTTCCAGGTGTCCAGAGACCCGAAGTAATTATTGGTTGTTCGATTCAAGAAGACATGCGTCATCAGATCGCCATCTTCGAGTAAAAGGACATAGAGGAGCCAAAGGAATAGGAGCTAGCCCCCAAGCCCTGGAGAGCCAAATGTGTGGCAACCTTTAGCACAGATAGGTGGCACCCTTATGATTTTGGCATGTGGTCGCTCCCTGAGCATTAACTATCGTTCAATGTTTGAGGAAAGGCAGTTAATGAAAGTAGAGTTGGTGGTTGAAACCTCGACTCACTCCATAAATGGAAGGCATGGAAGTCCCGACCCTGGGGATTGAACCGTCAGCCCGTGGTACCCATGTGGGCATATTTTCCTACAAAACCCATGTTGATCTAACCTCGTGTCTAACAGAGGGGTGCACATTCATTTTGACAAAGGAAATCACCAACGCAAAGCTTTGATTGTAGTGACCAGGTCACACTCTTGGTAGTGGCTTATTGTTCTAAGTATAAATATATAGTTTTAATATTTTGTTAAGGTCATCAATTAGTTGAGTAGAGCTCCCTATTTTGTAATGTTTTGATGCCATAATTGTTCTCTAGTTATGTATCGGATTTGAGACTTTCAGATTAATAGAAGTCAACCTCTTTTCATCTCTTTGTAAAAAAATGTGCTAAAACACTCGAGCATGGAGGATCTAGTCGAGGTTTGTTATGTTGTTGTAATGTAGGTTTGATTGTAGTGGTATCGTGACTAGTTTTAGTCAGCTTCCTTGTGATCTTTTCCCCTCTTACACTGAATGGCTCAAGCATGGAGGATGCAGTCAAGTTTTTGTAGCTTCATGGTGATGTAGGTTTGATCATTGTGTTGTTGTGACTGTGTTGTTTGGACATATTTCAGTGTCTGAAGCTTGATCTTAAGAGTGATCTTGAGTCTGAATTTTTCTTCTCCAAGCTACTTGAAGGCCTAATGCCCATAGCAGTCTTTTCCACCTTTCTTACTAATTCTTCCCTCTTCTCACACTTAAAATCAATTCACTGACTGAAGTTAGTTGTGGCCCTCACTTCCCTGTGAATTTATTTTCCAGTTCTATGTTAAACATCATTCATATATTGAGTTTTTTCCATTGACCTCCACTCATATAAAACCAACATCCACCAAAAGTTTTGATGGGTATTGGGCTTATCCTCCGGCAATCTGAGGGTGACTTTCAATGCTAAGAGTTTCTACGCACATGATAAATGGTATAATGAACAAATGCTGAGTGTAATGATTATGATGAATGCCTCCCATCCCTTCATGACTGCGAGAACCCGTTTCTTGCAGTCCCCATAGATACCTCAGGTGAGACTTCTGTTGAATTTCTATATGAGATGATATTTTATAATCAATGTATTATTACAATGATGAGTGTTCCATATATAGATAACATATGGTGACCATCCATTAAAGGATGTGTCCCTTGGATAATAAATAACTACTTATTTATTATATATATTTATATAACTACTTATTGATCTACGAGAATTTCTTCCCAATGCTTCCCAAACATCAACACTCCCTCTCAGCGAGGGAGACATTCTTTAGCCTAGACTCATGACACATTTCTGTCAGTCCCGGGAGATGTCTCTCTCCCACTTGAACCGAGGGGAAACGCCCTCGGTGACTCTCCCTCTGATCCACCCGAATCTCTCTGAGATATTCTCCTGTTGTTCAATGGTCTTCCTGGACTTTCAAAATATTCTTCTCTTATAAGAAAGGTTATCTAGAGGAAATTTCCTCCTGCAGCTACCAAAACATCAAAACTCCCTCTTAGCTAAGGAAGTATGTTTCCACGATGTCTTTCATATAGTATTCCACTGACTACTCTACAATCAACTAGTAGATAACAACTACTACCATGCCATCGATAACTCGAATCAGTTGTCACAGTCTCTGAGATCAAGCAACACACAATTGCTCCCAAGTGTTCTGGTAGCCTCCATGGTAATTACCTAATATCACATAACTAATACAATGTTATTCAATAGAACATGATTGTGCTAAGCCATATTAGTACACAACTACTATCCAGTGATACACAATCAGCTAGTGTTACACACCATGATTGCTAGTAGCACACAACTATTGTCGAGTGACACATAGTCACTTCGAGTGGTACACAACCACTGTAGTATAAAACACCTACTTTCTAGAGACACATAGTCTATGCTAGTGGTACATAACCACCGTAGTAGCACACAACTATTGTCCAGAGAAACATAATATCCCCCAATGGTAAACAACCACCGTTGTATCATAAGATATTGTACACTCCCTCTTAACTAGGGAGGTATTCATAACAACCAAATAAATGTACTCAAGTTGAAAAAATTAGCAACAACCTATCATATGACACATCATATGGAATAAACTCTTTGGGCCATACTTCATCTAAGTAATCACGCATGATTCTTGAATAAGTCAAGTGTTGAAACCTACGCACTCAACTGAGTGTCCCACAATTGTCACATTGATCCAGATTTTATGAGCAGAACGAAATGAATATAGATTATTATTAAAATATTCTTAATAGAAAATAACAAATATATAGTAAAATTGGTTTCTATTCAATAAGGAAATAAGCTGAAACTGTAAAATGCAGCGGAAAACAAGCTTGTTGGAATGGTGGCGACTTATCTCTGAGAAGAGATGTGATGGTTGCGCTCATTTGCAAGAAGATGAGTATAATGAGGCTCTGAAGGAATTTTTACAATAATAAGGAATTCCAAAATCCCTAGACATCCAAAAACCTAACCCTAGGAGATGAAGCGCCAAAAGTCACGTGGGCCCTGTTGGGGTAAGTTAATACATCAACTTCTCGGGATCGTAACTTTTGCATACGATATTTGTTTTAGGCACACGATAGCCCGTTGGAAAGGTCTATTCAAGGAATACACATGATTCCATCAAAATATGACTTTGTCTATAGTTTTACTATGGAAATCTCTAAAAACGTTGTTTAGGTCCTCAAAACGGCCTCAGAAGTCAAGGACCCAAAAACTAGGAAAAAATTGCCAAACTGGAAAACTACCAAAATGATCTAGTTGGAATAGGTGGGAGGCCACCAAAATACATATGGATCAATACTCCCCCCTTAGGAAGCAATGGTATCCATTTCATTGAGTTCCCCCATCAGATGAGAAATTTTTTGTTGAATTTGGCCCTGGGTGAGCCACTTTCCTTGGTGCAAGAGCTACCCTACTTTGACAACTCGATAAAGATAGATCCTTTGTTGGAGGCTTCCCTTGACTTTTGTGTCCACAATATGATCATTGGATTCTTGTTTTATGCATTTGTGGTGGATATTTTTTGGTTTCAATTGTTATTCTATCTCTGATGTGTCCAATAATGGTGGGAAATAAGGCCAAAGGAGATCCACGTTGAACACTGGGTGAAAGCCAAGGAAATGAGGAATGTTGAGCTCAAAATAATTGTCACCCACAACCTTGGTGATGGTGTACGGTCCATAATGGAGTGGATTAATCTTCCTATGGGGCCTTGTAAGGCGTTATTTCTCCAAGTGCAACCAAACTTTGTCTCCCACCTGAAACTTATGTGTCACCCGATGTTGATCATGGTGATACTTATACTTGGAATTGGACTTCTGTAAAATATCCTGAACCTGTTGGTAGAGGTGCTAGATTCTCTCAATGAAATGGGTGGCTTTGTCAGCTTTAGTTGGAGTAGGTAATGATTCATTCAGGTTTGTCGCAAGGGGTAGTGCAATATCCATGTGAACCAATGGTTGGAATCCCAAGCCCGCCTGAAATGGGTTGTGGCTAGTTGAGCTATGTAGAGCTCAGTTGTAGCTATTCTAAACATAGGGAAGACTCACATCCCATGTTTGGGGGTGCTTTCAATTGTACATGCACAGCATATGCATGATCATTTGATTTACGACCTCGGTTTGGCCATCTTTCTGGGGGTGGAAGGTCATGGATTTGGTGATCTTGGTGTTTAGCAGTTACTAGAGGATCGACCAGAATGTGTTGAGAAACTGACTGTCCCGATCTGAGAAATTGGTTTGTGGGGTTCCAAAATTTATCCAGACTCATTCAAAGAAGGTCTTGGAAGTTGCCTCTATTGTGATGCTCTTCTTGCAGGAGGCGAGAATCGCCATCTTAGTGGTCAGTTTGGAAATAGTGTCCGTAGTGCAGGATCTAATATACTTGTTGACATCTTGTTGAAGTTTCATCCAGTATAAATGTTTCTGTAGCATTTCCACTATCTTTTTTACGTTGAAGTGCCCTGCCACCCGACCGTAGTGGGGTTCCTAAATCATATTCACCCACTCACTTGAATTTTTTTGGAGCATTTCTCAAACCAAAGGGAATGACAACCCATTAAAAAATACATTATTTTTACTTGAAGGTGGTCTTCCATACATCTGTCGGTTCTATTGGGACTTGGTGGCAGCCAGACTTCATATCAATATTGTTGAAGTATTTGGCCCCTATGAGATGATCAAGGAGGTTGACGATTGTTTATTTTTAAACTAATTCATATACTTAGATCTCATATTACCATAATACGTTGACCCAGGTCCATATTTAACAATATTCCAACAAAATCCCTCTAAAACTATCAGCCCTCCTGGTCAACCAGAAGGCAACAGAAAACACAGGGTGCACTGTCTAGTCTCACCTAAGATAGTTCTATGGGTGGATGCAATGCTCAGATGCTTGCATCCTGGGAATAAGTGGGGATTTGTAGTTGTACCTTGTAATATTCATTGATTTAGTCTAACATGTTAATTAATCAGTCACTCTTACTCATGCATGTGGAATCTCAAATATAACTAGTTCCTTCATTCATTCATATAGAAATTAATCATTAAAAACAATGAAGATGCATAAAATTCAATTACGTAACACAATTTTACCGTGGTTCACCCCCTCCTGGGCTATGTCCACATATATTTGGCTCTCAAACTCTTTTATTATGTCTCAACAATATCTTGCATTGTGCGCACTTACAGACTTAGATCTTACAATATCAACAAGATTTTTGATCCCTGTGAGGATGAATAGATCGCACCAGGCTCCTCCGCCTATGATCTAACCCTCGGGATCGAGTTGCTCGACTCTTATCTAGCTCACCAACTTACAAAAATGTTGCACTTATACCCCCTCTCATTATTCTTTTTGTCTCTCTTGGTCTCTCCCGCCCCTAAACCTCCTAGGTGTTACTTATAGATCCTCTTGGATTAACAACCATTACAATATCATGCAAAAAACCCTAAGACTAATGTAGTTAGGCCTCCCTTGCATGTGTGCCTCGCATGCTTCCTTCACATCTGCTTCTTTTCCTTCTAGATGTCTTTTCTTTCTACTTCATTCTCCCTTTTTCCCAAAAATGGGTTTTCTCCCAATAATCCCCCAGCATTGACATGTGGCTCATCCCGAGCCACCTAGACTGTGCGCACTTCTTCAACCGCTCCTACTAGAGTGTGGAACTTGTCTGCAATTTCCCTTTCTTATGTTTGAGTCTGCACGGCCTTTTTTTTTAGTGCATCTAACACTTGCATTGTGATCTCTTCTCATATCATTTCTGCACACTATGCCCGTGTTTGCACCATTTTATTCTTTGCCTCCTCTTCCTGCGTAATGACCTCCACGAATAGATCTTGGAGAGGTTCCATTTGAGCTTGTCGGTCCTTATTTTACGTCTACACAAATACTAGCTATGCTCACAGCTTCTTCATGTATTGCACTCCTTTTAGGCACTCGGTGATCTTCATCGTTTTCTACCTCTTCTTGAGGTCCTGGATGGATGTGATTATCATTTCCTCTTCCCGGTCCCAGTGTTTGACTTGTTCATCTTCTTCTAACATTGTCCATAGCTATGTTGCCCTATCAAACAAGTCCACAACTTCACTGACCTATCATTCCATTTCCTTGATTTGTCCTGCAGCTTCTTTCATCCTTTGTTCCTTCAGCTCCAAGGGAGTTGTAGGAATGATTTGTTCCCAAAGGTTTTTGATATCCTGCCTGTATTGATCAATTGTTTTCACAATATGACCAATCTTCTGCGTTGTGGTGGGTTCTTTTATTTGTGTGTTATTTGGGATTTTTTCATAGGCTGTAGCCACTCCCTGCTTGAGCCTATCTACGTGATCTTTCTCATCTTTGGTCTCAATATTGACCTAATCGAGCACCAATTCCAAATCCTCTTTGTTATCCCTTGCATGTTGAAAATATGTTTCTTTTTTTCATGCGCACAACTACACCTCCTACGCGACAATGACTTGCAATTTGTACAGTGCCTTGGTTGGTATTTGCTCTATTTCCAACTGTATCTACACTAGATATTTTACGGGTGTCTGGGCTACAATCTCATGCATGCATATCATGATGGGTGTAATATGGAATGTTGGTCTCACCTGTGCTATCATTTTTATCGTATCATGTTCGCTCAACGCAACCCTGACTTCTACTTCTGATGTTGTGGGGACTGAATTTGTTCCCCTATATGTCCTCTGCGTGCCTTGAATATTCTTTAGGACCTTCCTTATGTCAGCCAGGGTGTCCTGAATGTAGCCTCTCTAGTGTTGGGCATCTTCAAACTCCTCAGCTACATGGTCTTGCACTCTCTTGGCTACGAGGTCAACATCATCCTCGGTTATTGTATATTATAGTAGTTTCTTATGTGCCTTGGAATTTTTGGATGCACCCCCAGTGTGGATGATCGGCCTCTTGGTCTAGCCTTGTTCCTGTGGGGTGGTAGTTGATGGGGTTCCTTGTGTTGTCACAACCCCTTTCTCTATTTATTTTGGTGTTGGGGTAGTGTCCTTTTGTCCAGCCTGGGTACCTTTCTTTGGAACACCCCCCTTATTGTGTTGTGTCGGTTCTGACTTGGCTTTGGCTTCTTCGGTGTAGCTTTATCCCCAATAGGTGTCTTAACTTTCCTTGCATCGACCTTTGTACCTATTGGCATCTCTTGAGTAAGGACTGGAATGCTCCAGTCATCTTTCCAGTCCCTGATTTCCATCTCTACATATTATTCTTTGAAGAAGTATCTAAGTTACAACCATTCTTTCTCGGGATCCCTTCTCACTTGGATACATACTGTGTGCCTGGTTTCTTTGAAGTTCACTATGTATCGGTATTGTGCAACTACTTATGGAGTAATTCTCCAACTTTTTCTAATGCTCTCTTGGAGCTCGTTATAGTACTAGGAGAATGTGCTTGCATTGGTAATTTTTATTTTGGGGTCTGATGTGCTCCCCAATGATGTGTACCATGTTGCTCGACAACAACTGGTTCACTCACAAAAATATGTGTACTGGGGTTCCCTCCTTTCGATCAAGGTGATTAGGATTAGTAGCCAAGAGTAGTGAAATTTTGTTCCCAAACCCTGCACATCTCTGCAGTCATCAAGAAACATGTTTGGTAAGTACATGGCCCAGCTGAGAATAATTCCCTCTGTGCACTGTGTTGCATTCATGAAAAACCCGGAAGGGAATTCCTCCTTGCGACACTTTCTAAGTAATTTTCATGCCATGATTTTAGTGGCCAGCCTTGTTGTTGCGTCACTGATGCACTTGATAATGATTATGTGCGACCCTCACTCTGTGCCATATGTATTTTTCATCTCCTTCACCAGCACCTTCTCCTTTGTCTTGTCATCGAGGTACTGCGCGGGATTCTCCCCCCAAGATGGAAAACCGATGATAAAAGCAATGAGCTCCACGTCTATAGAGACAGGATCTTCCAACCATAGGTATCCTCTGTGGGTGACTCCCATCAATTGCTTGACGCATTTGTTTACATCCCAACCCCTTCCAAAATGTGGAATATCCAATAGGATTAGTATTCTAGTGTTGTCAAATCCAGTTGCCCATTGTTTTGGTTGTAAAATTGGATCCCCTAAGGGATATGTTCCTGACCTTTCAAGGTAGACCTTCCTTGCAAAATCTAAGAACTTACCCACATCGTCCACATCATGGTCCAAGTAGCGTAGTCTTTCCACACATCCCAGAAGGTTAGGTGTGGTCTACACCCATTCCAGAATGTGTGGTAGGACTATGGTTGTTGTATCCTATTTGTGCGGTGATCTTTCCATGGGTTGTTTTCCCTTTCCTTGTGGTGGCTAGATTGAGGTTCCAACCTCAATTGTTCTCTCATCGGCATATGATTATGTCATGTTGATAAGATCTTCTATTATCCCCTCATGTTGTTGCATAGGCTCTGCTCTGTGTGACTGTCTAGGCACAACAACTTCTGTATGTTTTGGGGTTGTCCCATCTACCCCTTGGGCTCCTTCAGCATGTGCATGTTGCGAAGGATTACCTATTTCCATGGCCTATTGGCCCTATCCAGTTCCCTGCATGTCTACATCCAGGCCAACTGCTATTGTTGGTTGGGATTTCTCCACCATGGGTGTGGGGCTCACTGGTTCCATATGGGGTGAGGTAATTTCATCCAAGTTGACAAATTCCACAACCTATGTAGATTTCTTCTTAGTTCCCTGTGTCTTTTTTTGTGCTCTATGGTGGCTTCGAGGTTTCCTGCTAGCCTGGCTCAACGCATCAAACTTGGGCGATGCCATGGTGGTTTGAGGGTGAATTTTATCAAACTGGTTTTCTCTGTATCTCTTTATAACTTGCTCTTCTCTCTGTATGCTCTATCTCTCTATGATTTCATGATTTCACAATAAATGTTATGTCACCCGTGTGCCTTCCTTATATAGCAAGTGTCGTGAAGCTTCTCAAAGAAACTACCCGAGATGTAATTTAAATGAAATGGTGCTTCTTCTGTAATTGACATTAAATTTCCTTGATGCTGACAATTGGCATGATTACTTCGAGTTTTCTTCAAGAGTAATTTTCATTCAATTTGATAGACGCTGCCAGTTGGCACCTTTTTTTCGTAATCGCCATTTTTCAAATTTTCTTCTTTTTCTGACTGTTGGTCCTTTTTCCAGCGTGCTAGGATTTTTGAGTGCATGGAAGCTTTGTTCTATCTCACCATTCCTTGGTGCACAATGTTTCGGCATTATGCTATGTGTAGAATTTTCTATTTTCGTCGTGCTAACTCCCTTGTCTTTTTATTTTTTTTCCTCTTTCTTTAGTATGTGGTAACTTCCTAATTGCTAGGAGGATGAATGTCCCTAGAGAGCTTCAGTAGACTCCAATTGATCATTCCTATGAGTTATGTACCTCTTAAATCATTCAACTGTACAACTCTCCCATCTGTGACATTTTTCACTTCATATGGACCCAACAAATGTACTCTGAATTTTCCTGGGTGCTGAAGAAATTTATTGTCGTACATCAAGACTAGGTCTCCTTTCTTGAAAATATTCCTTTTAATCTGTCTATCATAAAAATATTTATCCCTTTCTTTATGTACCTCTTGGTGAAATCCTACTAGGATCCTATCTTCCTCCATCTCCATCAGATAACTCAGTCGTTCTTTGATTGTGCCTCGTTCTGTCATGTTGGTGATTGTTGCTATGCGTAGACTAGGTACTAAGAACTCTAATGGAACTACTACTTCTTGTCCATACACAAACCCGAATGGTGTATTCCCTATCAATTTTTTGGATGTAGTCTTTTACGCCCATAATACTGCTGGTATCTTCAAGTCCCAATCATCCTTTTTGACATTGTAGATATTTTTCAATGCATTCTCTAGGATCTTATTAAAGGCTTCCGTTGTTCCATTTGTTTGAGGGTGATATGGTGTGATCTTTTCATGATAGACTTCAAACTCCTCGTTCGTAGCCCTAATAGTGTTGTTAATGAAGTGAGTGCCTTGGTCACTCATTAGAATTTTTGGGAATCCAAATCTAGTGATCACTTGATCAAACATGAAGTGCGTTGTTATCTATGCACTGCAATCTTTTACTGTTGCTTCTTATGCCCATATCCTTAGATACATTGTCACAGTAATGATATACCTTACTCTTGACCTCTTCGTTGGTGGGTTAATTGGTCCTACAAAGTCTATTTCCTATTTGTCAAATACCTGCAAGGTTACTTGTGGTCTTAGGGGAATCTTGTCTCGTCTATTAGGTATAACAACACTCTAACATACGTCACATGTCTGGCAGTAGTTCTTTGCATATTTTTGAATGGTCGACCATCATAGTCCTGTGCGCAATACCTTCTGCGCAACAACTTTTCCTACATAATGTCCTCCTACTATTCCCTCATGGGCCTATGCTAAAATCCTAGGTATTTCATGTTCTAGTACACATCTTCTGAATATGTTATTTTCACCCATATTATGTAAGTGTCTTACAATCAATTGATAGTCTGCAACTCGGAATACCATATTTTTCTTTTGCGCAGTGTTGAATTCTTGTGGCGCGGTCCCTATACTCAAGTATTGAATGATGTCAACATAATAATCATAAGATACTTGGACTGAAAATAACTGTGCATCGGGGAAGTTGTCCTCTAAGTTCATAGGTTCCTCTCCATTAGTAATCCTTTATAGGTGATCAGATCCTACATTCAACTTCCTTGGCTTGAGTATTAGTTCAAAGTCAAATTTCTGGAACAACAGTAACCATGTACAAATCCTCCCCCCCAACACTGGTTTATTGACTAGGTATTTGAGGGTTGAAATATCTGTAAACATCTTGAAGTATTTTCCCAGTAAGTAATGTATGAACTTATGGAGTGAATAGAGCATAGCTAGGCCTTCTCTTTCTGTGGTATTGTAATTCTTCTCTGACTCTGACAATTTTCTGCTAGAAAATGTTGTAGGGTGGTCCAATTCCCCTGTTCCTGGATGCACTAAAATATCTCTAAGTGCTATAGTTGATGCATATACATGCACATGAAATGTATTTTCCCAATCTAGGAATACTAGTATTGGTGTTGTTACCATTTTCTCTTTTAGAGTGTCCAGTCCTCACTGACAATCCTCATTCCAATGAAATTTTCTATCTTTCCTCAACAGTTTCTCCATTGGTGCAGTGATATGTGCATACCCTTTTATGAATTTCCTGTAGTATCATGTGTGTCCCAATGTTTCTCTCAACTGACATACTGATTTTTGTGGTGGTAGATTAACAATCACTACAATCTTGGTAGTATCTACTAGCAAGCCTTGTTTGCATACTATATGGCCCAATAGTATCCCAAAAGGTGTTCCAAATATTCACTTCTTGATATTTAGCGATATTTGACACTGCCTGCATATTTCTAACATCATCCTTAACACCTCTACATGGTACTTCAATAGACTATATATTGTCCAATCATCTAGGCATACTTCTAAAAATTGATGGATGAATTCTTTAAAAGAAGCTATGACTCCTCTTGAGAATATAGTTGGTGCATTCTTCAGCCCAAAAGGAATGACTATGTACTGTTAGGATCCCCATTCTATGGAAAAAGTGGTATTGTACCGATCTTTTGGGGCTATCTTGATTTGATGGTAACCTGAGAATCCATATGTGAATGAGTATGCTTCATGGCCTCCTACATTCTCTAATACCTCATCTGTGAAAGGGGTAGGGAAAGGGTCATGAAGGCAAGCATCATTCAACTTCCTTAGGTCAACACATATCCTTATCCCTCCCTTCTTCTTATCCTGAACTACCATAGGGCTGACCCACTCAGATTCCTCCACTGGTTCTATTATTTCGGCCTCCAACATCATATCAATTTCTTCCTTTACTTTCTGATTATATATTGGTTTTAGTTTATATGGTCGTTGTCTTACTGTATATCTTCATATTTGAGAGATATATTCATCTCTCCAAGCTCTCCTTCTATGCCTTTCATTTTTGTAAAGGTTGTTGGAAACAGGTCATTGTACTTTCGCAGTAACTATGTTATGATTTCTATTGTTTGCTCATCCCAGTAGTCTCCAATGCTAGCCATTTTGGGATTCTCAATTTTCCCAATGTTAACTTTATTCATTTTGATCGGTGCAACAAACACTTCTGATTCCATAGGTGGGCCTTCCACCTCTCTTTCACCTTCAACTTTTGTTATATGAATGTTGCGCGGATCCTTTTCATCTGATGCTTCTTCCTGCACATGGTAGCATGACAATAATTCTTTCACTTTTTGTTTGTTCTGTTGTTGATCTTTTGTCATGAGTTCAACTTCTGGTTCCTTAATAAATAACACCCCTCTGATTTGTTTGAGTGTTGATTCTATGTTGGGGTTCTCATGTTCAAATTAGAAAGTGATTTTAAATTTTTGATGTAACCCTGGCCATTTTGCAGTTCCTCTGTGCAATTCCTGGTCTACATACTAGTTTTCTGGGATTCCTTCTAGTGTATGAATAAAGTGATGAGGCCATTCCTCTGGTGGTGTCATCATCCATAATGTTATACACTTCTCCAAGTGTTCCGAAGGTGACCCCTATCCATCATATATATGTATCATTCTTCTCTTCTCCTCTACGTCGAACCTAATGTGCAGTAATCATTTGCATTGGTACCAGTCCCTAAAGGTCTCTTAGTATGATGGATAATTGAGCAAGTTTAGTGTCTTCATCTGTGATATGTTTTTCTTCCCATATTTTTTCACAAATGAACAAGTGCTTCTCAGGGTCCTCCGATGCCTCTCCCTTGAATTATGGTAATATGATGGTGGGATCGTGTCCTACCATCCTGAATGTTGAACTACTACCTCCCCGCAATGTAGATACTTGGCTACCACTTCTTGAACTGGGTCCTCCAGTTGTTTCTCCTTGACTAGATGTACTTCCTGCTATCTTTCTTCTGAAATTCGGTTGTCTAAATGGTCGTGTTATTGTTGGTTCTTAAACTACTTCATCTACTCAGATCTCATCTTACCATCATAATTTGACATAGGTCCATATTTAACAAGCTTAAAACAAAATCCCTCTAAAACTATCGGCCCTCCTGGTAAAACAGAAGGTAGCACAACACACAGGGTGCACTGCATAGTCTCACCCAAGATAGTTCTATGGGTGGCTGCAATGCTCAGACGCTTGCAGCCTGGGAATAAGTGGGGATATGTGGTTGTACCTTGTAATCTTCATTTATTTAGTCTAACATGTTAATTAATCAATCACTCTTACTCATGCATGTGGAATCTCATATCTAACTAGTTCCTCCATTCATTCATATAGCATTTAATCATTAACAACAATGGAGATGCATAACATTCAATTACATAACATAAGTTTTACCGTGGTTCACCCCCTCCTGGGCTACATCCACAAACATTTGTCTCTCAAGCTCTTTAATTATGTCTCAACAATATCTTGTGTTGCGCGCGTTTATAGTCTTAGATATTACAATCTCAACAGGCTTCTTTATCCATGTGAGGTTGACTAGATCACACCAGGTGTTGAGTTGAGGAAAAGGTACAAATATCCTCCTTATCACCATGGTTTATGATATAATCTTGATTGAATTTTCTATTAATTAGAAATAATTAGGACAAGAAATGATTAAAAAGGCTTCTATAAATATTATTGAGTGATATTAGATAAATTGTGAATTTTGGTTTGAATTGTTTGATTTTATTGCGTAAATGGACAAATATTGTTAAACTCAAGATAGCTAAGAATATTGTGAAGACGCATAGACTATTGGAGGTTGAAGAAATCAGACACAAAATGGTTTTGAGGAAGATCGATTCTCTATTTTGTAATCTTTATAAATAGTAAAATAAATCCTGAGGATCTCTCAATCCTCGAGATAGCTTAATTTACCCATATCATTGTAATATATAGAGGGAAATGAACCATAGAGAAAAATACAAGAAATTTATCCAAGCATTCGGATCTCTGAATTGCTCTGTACAAGCAGTCTATTGTAAATGTTGTACCAGTTATGGAATTAATAGAATCTTTGAGCATTTTTACCATCTAGCAACAGTACTTCTAAAGACCGTGGGCCTAGTAGGAAGGAGTTACTATCTCAATCTATAATCGTATCAATTTGATTTCAGTTCTGTGATTTAAATCTCTTTGCAACAGTTAGATAAATGTGTGAGTGTGTTCATGTTTTTATAAATTGGTTATGTTGTTTAATTACACAGGATAGATGTTTCATTTGAATGTTATCGATTGTTGTAGTTTATTGCTTGAAAGTTCCTCTCATTTTCACACGCATTGTTCCTTTTATTAAATTTACAATTGTTGTTCCTTTTGCTTAAATATGCATTCGTTGTTCCTTTTCAATTATACAGTACTTAGTTGTTCTTTTCCAATATGTTAGACAATCATTGATAGATTGGTTTATTAAGTATTTTCATAGATTAAATTCTTGTTTCTTAGCTAGATGAGGTCATCAATTTGTTTAATTCCTTTAATTCACAACATGTTGTAGATTAGATTATAATTCTGTTGAGTAAGATCTTAGTTTCAAAGTTTTAATGGATGTGTGAGGAACTTGGTTATTGATAAACTCATATTTGATTTGACTACACGATTTTAACCTCTACAACTATCTGCATAGACTTTGTTGATATTCTTGAAAACGATGAATCTACGATTGATAAATTAATGTTAAACTAAGGTTTTTTTTAGGACATCTTTAGAGCCCAACATTTTGGCATTATTTCCGAGGAGAATGTCAAAGATAGCATAGGTTGTGTCTCTGAAGGATGAGGTATTGAAAACGAAAGGTAAGAACCTACGAAGGAAACAAGTAAAATGTTTGTGACAACACCTACCTTCATTTGATGCATATAGTTCGTATAGGTACTTAGAATTTTGTGTGAGTGTGTATGACTAAGAAGAAAGAACCTGAAAAACCAAAACCCCCGCCAAAGACTATAAAATCCCAAGGCTCGGGGCCCCCTGGAAAGAGCACTTACATAGATGAAATCATTCGAAAAGATGAATCTGAAGCTTCGGTTCGACCTCGAAAAGGAGCCACCCGAATCCCTCAAGCAACAAATTCACCAACTAGAGCTCATGCTGAGGTTCATAGAGGAACTAAAGGAACTGGTCAAAGTTTCCAAAATACACATACTCTGCCTCTTTGTCCTTTAGATGTGTTAGAAAAACAGGACCGCGGAGCAATAAAATAAAAAAAATGTGGAAACAAAACACAGAAGATACAAAATACAATAGAGACACAGATTTATGTGGTTCACCCAGTGTGGGCTACATCCACCAGAGAAATTGCCAGGTCCTTCCTTTATTATTATCCAGCAAATGAAGGGATACAACCTACAGCAAAACCCATTGTAACCTCCTCTTCTTTCTCTCATAGTCTCCTCTCTCAGAATACAATGCTCGTAATCATGCATAGCTGCAATACATTTCCCTCATAATAGAGGGTTTCCTTCTAGGGAAAAAAACCCTAACATAATTTCTATCGTTAGATCTGCGACCTTATAATGAATGGTCCAGATTTACAATGAAATTACAATATACTTTTACAAGGCAATTTTTCCTTTGGGGCTTCGCCCCCGAACCCCCCAGCTGGGGGGATAGACCCCCCAGACCCCGCAAAGGGGGTACCCCCCCTCTGCACTCCCCTGCGTGGAAGAGTGTACATACTTCTGGGGTGTAAATTCTTCATTGGGTATAAACACGGCTGAAAAACACAATACCTCTGAGTCAGGAAGATAATCAGGCTCCACAACCAACATTCTCCCACTTGGAGACTAATCTCAACAACTCCACCGCTGTTGTATATGTTGGACTCTAAACCTTCTTAGACCTGGAAAATTTCTCATCTTCATATTCATTCTTGAAGACCAACTGAAACTGAGCAGGAACTCAGTTTCTCTCTGGTTACTCCCTTTGCTAACATATCTGCAAGATTCTGGCTAGTGTGTATCTTTTCCAACTTCAAATGTCCATCTTCCAAGGTGGATCGTATGAAGTGGTATCTCAACTATATATGTTTATTCTTCGAATGGAAGGTCGAGTTCTTTGCAAGATGAATTACACTCTCACTGTCATAGTACAACCTTCTATTCTCCTGCTTCTTTCCAAATTCCTCCCTAAACCTTTGTAACCAAATCATCTCTTTACTAGCCTCTGTAGCAGAAACATACTCTGCCTTTGTTGTTGAAAGTGCAACAACCTTTTGCAGTTTTGAAATCCAACTTACTGTTGTTCCACCTATAGTAAAAACATACCCTGTG
>ML796451.1:561321-575252 GCA_009831015.1 Picea engelmannii
ATGGTGTATTGTGGTGTATTGGTGTAACTCTTATACTATTGTTCATTGCTCATTGGATATAGTTGAATGGTTTAAGTATAAGTTGAAAAAGGTTTTAAATTGTACTTGATACTAATTCACCCCCCTCTCAGTATCAACAATAATAGGCTATCCAGTTATTTTGTATAATGATCATTCTTCTATTAAATATTTAGCTAACAAACTGATTACTAATGGATGGGTTACTCGGTGGTTATTACTATTGCATGAATTCAACATCACCATCAAGGATCAGCCCGAAAGAGAGAACCTCGTTGCTGATTTCTTGTCTCGCATTCCCAAAAAAGATGATTCTTTGATAGTTGAAGACCAATTTCCAGACGAACACCTATTTGTTGTCACTATTAAGACGCCTTGGTACGCTGATGTGGAAAATTGTCTGGAAGTTGGGAAACTACCAACACACCTATCATTGAGAGAAAGGAAACTGATCATCCAACGCAGTGCATGGTTCACCTAGATTGGTGGATATATTTTCCACACAGGGGTTGACCTCCATATCCGAAGATGCATAAGAGATGATGAAATTTACGATGTCTTGAAGGCGGGTCATGATGAGCCCTGTGGTGGAAATTTTGCAGAATGCAGAACTCGTCATAAGATTTTGTAGATGGGATACTATTGTCCCTCGGTATTTAAATATGCAAAGAAGTATGTCCAAGCCTGCGATAACTGTCAAAGGATGGGTTGACCCGGCCAAGGTGATTAAATGCGCCTGCAAGATCAAGTAGTCACAGAACCTTTTGAGAGATGGGAATTGGATTTTGTTGGCCCCTTCAACCCAAAATCAAATCAAAAGGCCTATATATTAGTTGCAACAGAATATATGACCAAATGGACAGAGGCAGTAGCCTTGTCAAATGCAACGGAAAAAGAAGCCATTAAGTTTATCTTCGAATTATTTGTACGCTATGGATTACCTAGGGAAGTAATCACTGATGGAGGGTCTCAATTTACAACCTATAAAATCATGGCTACCCTACGCAATTATCATATTAAACACATAGTTAATTCCCCCTACCACCCACAGAAAAATGGACAAGTAGAAAGTACCAACAAAGTCTTGGAGGAAATTTTGACAAAAATAGTCTCAACAAATAGTCAGAATTGGGTAGCCGATATTCCAAATTCCTTATGGGCCTATCGCATGACATGGCATAAAACTACTGGCTTCTCTCATTATCATCTAGTCTATGGCAAACAACCCATCTTTCCAATTGAATTTGAGATCAAGACTCTAAGGATGGCCCAGGAAATTGGACTAGATCTTACAGAGGCACATAAACAATGCTTACAATAGCTCAATGAGTTAGACAAAGCACGCATGTTCACCCTACAACGCACAATTGTTATTCAGCAATAGAGAGCTAGCTAGCATGATAAACATATCAAGAAGAAATCCTTTTGAAAAGGTGATTGGGCGCTTCTCTATGATTCCAGATTTCATGATTTTCCTGGAAACTTACAGACAAGGTGGATGGAACTGTATGAAATCAATGAAGTCCATGATAACAACAATGTCACTTTAGTTACCATCAACGGGTCTGTTTCTCCTTTTTTGGTAAATGAACATCGGTTACGACTCTACCATCAACCTCTTTCAAAAGAATCATTTTTCCAAGAATTAAGTAAGGACCCTATTGTTCAGATTTTAGTTGGATGGGAAGGTAACACAACAGCTTCAACTTCCTAAAATGATGATTTTTATCAGCACTATACATATTGTATATAGCTTTATTTACAAATTTGATTGAGTTTTTTGTTTTTACCTTCTAGGAAAGTCACTTGATAGAATAAAAATCAGAATATATGACTGTAATGAATATAATTAGCACTCTTTTATGTTTCGTGCTCCTATCTCACCTTGAAAAACCCATCAAATATAAACCATGCTTTCACAAAAGATGAATATGTCATGTTCCGCAGAAAAAATTGGGTGAGTGTAATGAATACATGACAAACCATCCAATACTTTGATTATTGAATAAACCTACCCTTAAAAATTGAATGAACTTAGTTGATGACTAATCAATCCTAGATTCGCTAAAACAAAAATATATGCGGGAGGTTTCCAATCACTTAATTAGATGGTTAAAATTTGAACATCATCATTACTGTTCATTTGAAATTAAACAATTGTCGTTCCCTTCATACGATTGTTGTTCCCTTTGTGCGATTTTTGTTCCCTGTGTGTGGTTGTCTTTCATTTGAACAAAGCAACTGTTGTTCCCTTCATGTGATTTTTGTTCCCTTCGAGGCTAGTATCATCCATTTGAAAGTAACGAATGGCATTCCCTTTGTTACAACTATTGTTCCCTTTGTCATGATTGTCGTTCCTTTTTCGGATAAGCGTTGTTCATTCGAAAAGAATAGTTGTTGTTCCTTCTACGATTTTTCCTTATTGTTGTTCCTTTTTCTCAAAAGTTCTTGATTCTTTTCTCATGACCAAACATGCCATTATTACGTTAGCCACCCCTTTGGGTATGACCTTCACTAATTAATTTTCACCAGCATCACTTCTAATTATCATAATAACGATTTGTCATTTTTGTGGACTACCTAGCATACCTTATTGAATTGTTTTTGGATTAATTTCTCTGAATTATCTTAAAAATTGTTCATAATCCTTAGCCACCATAATTTGTTTCTTTCCCCTATATATATACATATACTTGAATGATAATTTTCCTTCATATCATAATAAGGAGTCTAAAGAACATTTTACTTGGCATTCTTACACTTCTTACGCCATACCTCACTCTTAAGGAGTAGATGAGCCTCCCTTAATAGAGCCTTAAAAAAAAAGATGATGGAAACAAAAAAATTAAATATAAGTAAAGTAATAAAATTCTCCCATAAAGGATAGGGGGTCTCATCACGAGCCAACCTACCATAATCATCAGATAATAACATAAGTGACATTCCCACTATGGCTACCACACCAGGGCAACAACCTTTGTCATTTTTTCGTCAAAGGACAAGAGGTCTCATCACGAGCCGACTTGTTCACTTAGGTTACGATCTAGTGAATGGAATTATTGTTATCTGGATACCAAACCAGGATAGTGGTATTTTTGGGAAAAGACGATTCAACCTATTTATTAAGGATATGGGCTCATCTGTGGGTTAAAAGGCAACCATGTCGAGGCTATGGATGCCTGGTGGCATTAGTGGCTCTACCTGTGGTATCGAAGTTTACCTTAAATATGCCAAGTTTTTTGTGTGTTCTTAGACTTCCTTTTCTAACAACGAGGCTATCATTCCAGTTATATCCAATAGCAAGGGAAAGTAACAAGGTTATGACGTGTGGAATATTTCTAAACACATGAACAAATTTAAATTATTCAGAATCTTTTTCCTTAAACGTTTTTGAACATAGGTATGTAAATTTAAATTTCCCACACAAGAGTGACTATTGTTCATGATTACTGGTAAAGTGATTTTGAAGGTTATTTATGATTGTTCTCCCAGCGGGGATGGCGACATAGTAACTACCCCTCACTTGAACTACCTGCTATCATTATGCTCGTACATGTCGATGGTCAAGGTCGACCTTTCCATTTATGAGGGGGCAGATATTTTCACACCTATCGATATATCATAATGATTGCAATAAATGGGAAAAATCACATTTTTATATACGTTTGATGTTATATGATATTTTCTATTTCTAGTGATATTGTCTCAAACGCTAGCCGAACTAAGTTGCAGCATGGAACAATAGTTGTCCTCAGTTTTTCACAAAATACATGGGCGACTGAAGTGTACACCGAGAGCCCACATTGTTGTAGGTAACCGACCAGGAAAGGGAAATTTTACATTTTCTGGGGTGGAAAAAATATTTCAACAGATTGCAGGGATATGACACAAATATCACGCTAGCAGTTTTCCAGAACTTATAGAGAGGAGTCTCCATGATTCGAGACATACAAATTCCAGTCACTGAGGAAATTATAGCAGAGGGTACATGCCTCCCCAATGAAGGAATACAGTGGACATGGAAGTATACAATGCTCAAGGAGGTTGTAGAATCTTTCGTAGAACATAGAGAAGAACTCGATAAAAAAATGGAAGGGACTCAACCCCAGCGCTCTCAGCAAGCCATGGAGGGAGATAGCAGAATTAATACAAAGGTATATCACATGTGATGGGAGTTATGATGTGGTGAGGTTGTGCCACCTCAAATTGTTAGCAGCACTAAAACAGATTTTAGTAATAAATTTGCCATTTTTTTTAAATGTCATGTTACATGAAGTTGCTGCAAGAAATCAGAAGGATAAAGATCCTATCACTATAATTAGTCACCATGGACTAGTAAATCTAATAGTAAACAGGGCCTTGAGCCAAACTCAAATAACATGGGGAGATTTAATCGAGGACGATAGGACCCTACAAATCGAACAACCCGAAATCTACCAAGAAATTCCCTCACAGGGAATTGAGACAACTCAAGAAGGAGGCAGTTCCCAAATTGAAACTCCACTACCCTAGCCTAAAATTGAAGCAGACCACATCCAGCTGGCAGAAACCAAGACCAAACAAGAAGAGACATCAAAAAAGAGGAGAAAAAGAACAATTGTTTTTCCCGAAAACTCTACTGTGAAAATGAGAAGGGGTAAGAAGATAATTCAACCTGAAAACATTTAGGAAGCTATGCAGACAGAACAACCCTCACAAGACACTCAAGAAAATGCACAGACAAAAAAACCATCACTCGAAAACCTTACAGAACAATTCTTCAAAAGTTATGAGGTAGAGATGGCTCAAGTACTGGGGAATTTAGGGACATCAGTTATCAAAGACACAGGCAAGTCTGAAGAACACCAAACACCAACTTCTTCTTCAAACCCTTCCTTGGACCTCCCTGACATAGAGATGCCATTCCCCCAATATACAGAATAGTTAGAAACTCACATTGAGGTAAATAATCCTTTGGAAAAGACAAAGAACACAAAATAAATAGGGGAATAGTCACTAGTTGATGAAGGTGGGAAAAACCTTGACATTCCCCATAAATAGAAAATAGCAGGAAAAGACCACAATAAAATCAGAAAATTGAAACAAGAAAATAAGATGTTGAGAAAAAGGGTTAAAAAAATCAAAGTATTGAAACAAGAAGTTGGTGCGCTCAAAGAAATAATTAGAGAATTAAGGAAACAATTGGAGGCAAAGCTGGTGCAAACCCAAAAGACCCTGACTCAATGCAGGAGTGAGATGGTAACCATGGATGAGCATTAAAAAGTTGTTAAACAACTTCTAGCCATGTTAGCAATAGAGAACGAGACTTTTGTTGAGCTCAGCAGAGCTCAAGGGAAGGTAAATAAAGTATAGGGCCAATTAGATAAATCTTTGGAGAAAATCAAAGAAATTTCCTCCGTTTATTATGATATGGTAGCTTGCAGAGCTCCTGCTACTAATTACACCTTATTTTTATTGGAACGTTATTTGTTGCTAAGGATAAAAGATATTAGAGGAGGAAAACCTTTTTAGTTCACCATTGTTTCTGAGTTTGTTTCATGTTTTAGAGAATAAGAGGAAGGAGTACAATACTTTCTGTGTGAGCTATACCTTCACAACTTCATCCTGGGATAAAACATAAATGAGAACCCTAATCCTTTCATTGGGGACATACAGTTTCAAACATTCTTGTCTTTTACCAAGAACCAAACTAGGGAGGCTGGGCTAGACCTATGGATCACAGGGGAACCTCCTAAATCCTTTACAACCATTATGCAGCATAGAACATTTATGAAAAGGGAGAAGGTTATAGAATCTTTAGCTCCTATCCACCGATAGGTTGTATGTTCAGGTCTACCATATTTTAGGGGGCTTAAAGAAGAAGTTATTACTGCTTCCAAACTAAAATGGGATGCCCCCCCAAATGCAGTCAAGAATAGGGAACCTTTTGGTTTCAAAAAATTTCATGCATCTACCTTCAGGTTGGAGAGATATGTCGAAATGATCCTAGATGAAGGACCTACCTGGATTGGGTGCATATACAGTCCTCCTATTATTTGGTATCCTCCAGAGGGTTACCAGAGTAATTATGAAATTCGTAAGAAGGAGGAAGAAGTTTATTTTGAAGAGCTCAAAAGTAAGAATGGGTTCAAAGGACCTGGAGAAAAGACATCTCCTCCCTTCAACATCATTGCTTTACATGTAAAATCTTTCCTTGCATGAGAACATGCAAGAAGGTAAGCTCAGGGGTATGTTGAGTTGAGAAAAAGGTACAAATATCCTCCTTATCACCATGGTTTATGATATAATCTTGATTGACTTTTTTATTAATTAGAAATAATTAGGACAGGAAATGATTAAAAAGTCTTCTAGAAATATTATTGAGTCATATTAGATAAATTCTGAATTTCAGTTTGAATTGTTTGATTTTATTGCAGGAATGGAAAAATATTGTTAAAATCAAGATAGATAAGAAGATTATGAAGATGCGTAGACTATTGGAGGTTGAAGAAATCAGACGCAAAGAATTTTTGAGGAATATTGATTCTCTATTTTGTAATCTTTATAAATAGTAAAATCAATCTTGAGGATCTCTTGATCCTCAGGATAGCTTAATTTACCCATATCATTGTAATATATAGAGGGAAATGAACCATAGAAAAAAATCCAAGAAATGTATCCAAGCATTTGGATATTTGAATTGCTCTGTACAAGCAGTCTATTGTAAATGTTGTACCAGTTATGGAATTAATAGAATCTTTGAGCGTTTTTACCATCTTTGCATACTGAGTTTCTAGCAGTAATACCTCTAAAGACCGTGGGCCCAGTTACTGTCTCAATCTGTAATCGTATCAATTTGATTTCAATTATGTGATTTAAATCTCTTTGCAACAGTTAGATAAATGCGTGAGTGTGTTGATGTTTTTATAAATTGGTTATGTTGTTTAATTACAGAGGATAGATGTTTCATTTGAATGTTATCGATTCTTGTTCCATTTCCCATTGCTATAGTTTATTGCTTGAAAGTTCCTCTCATTTTCACAGGCGTTATTCCTTTTATTAAATTTACAGTTGTTGTTCCTTTCACTTAAATTTGCATTCACCGTTCCTTTTCAATTCTACAGTACTTAGTTGTTCTTTTCCAACAGGTTAGACAATCATTGATAGATTGGTTTATTAAGTATTTTCATAGATTAAATTCTTGTTTCTTAGCTAGATGAATTCAACAATTTGGTTAATGCCTTTAATTCAAAGCATGTTGTAGATTAGATTATAATTCAGTTGAGTAATATCTTAGTTTTAGAGTTTTAATGGATGTGTGAGGAACTTGATTATTGATAAACTCATATTTTCTTTGACTACAATTTTTAACCTCTACAACTATCTACATAGACTTTGTTGATATTCTTGAAAGAAAAGACAAATCCACGGTTGATAAATTAATGTTAAACTGAGGTTGTTTTTAGGACATCTTTAGAGCCCAACACCAGGATCCTCAACCCACGATCTAATCCTCAGGATCGAGTTGCTCGACTCTTTTCTAGCTCACCAGCTTACAAAAATGTTGTAGTTCAACCCCCTCTCATTCTTCTCTCTATCTCTCTCGGTCTCTCCCGCCCCTATACCTCCTAGGTGATACTTATACATCCTCTTGGATTAATAGCCATTACAATATCATGCAAAAACCCTAAACCTAATGTAGTTAGGCCTCCCTTGTATGTGCACCTCATATTCTTCCTTCACATCTGCTTCTTTTCCTTCTAGCTGTCTTTTCTTTCTACTTCATCCTTTTTCTCTCCAAAAATAGGCCTTCACCCAACATCTATTTGGGGAATCGGATACCGGTTCCTGACTGTGATTTTATTTAGGGCCCGATAATCAATGAAAAGTCACCAGGTTCTGTCTTTCTTCTGTACCAGTGTGATTGGGCTCCCACAAGGTGATGATCTGGGATGGATGTACTCCTTGTGGAGAATTTATTGGTTATGTCACTTGATCTCCTCATTCTCTAATAGAGAGAAACGATAGACTGACCCATTGGGTAGCGGTGCATCGAGGGTCATATCGATGGGATGCTTGATCTGATAGTGTAGAGGTACCCTGGTAGGTGAGGAGAATATATTTGAGTATTCTTCCACGACCTTATCCACTTGCTTCTACTGTGTGGAGAGGTCAGTCGCAGAGGCCCTGGATGTGGCTGTGAACTTTTGCTCATTCTGAGAAAGAATCACGAAGAAGAAAAAATTCCCAGTTTGAGAGATGACCTTCCTTCATTTCTTGGCGGAGATCAAGGAAATAACACTAGGTGGGACTGCCTTAGGTATCCTATACAATTTCATGTTCAAAGTAATAATAACACTGTGAGGCCTAGACTCATATACAACATGATGTTTCCATAAATATGGTTGACCCAAAAGAACATTACAAACTTCAAGAGGAGCAACATCACACAATACCTCATCTTTGAAGGGCTTGATGTTGTACGACAAGCGACATTGTTGGCTGATGCGGAGATCGCTTCCTTGGCGGAGCCATCCAATGGTGTAGGGTTATGGGTGCAGAATTTTCAGTAGGGCTAGCCACTTGACGACCTTTGCTGAGATGAGGTTCTTCTGGCTACCTCTATCAACGATGAAGTGAAGTGGGGTAGCCTTCACCCACATATGTGAATGAAAAAGGCACCTGCCTTCTTCTGTCTTGTCTAGTTCACCGGGATGGAGCTTGGTGGTAGCAACGGTAGAACTGGGTTCCACATCAATGATCTGTCTCCCCCTTTCTGGTTTTGACTCAAAGTCGGAACCCACATCTAATTCAGAGGCTTTCATCTCATCCACCAATGACTTCTTTGAGCGACATTCAATAATGTTATGCCAGGGGATCTTATGGAAGTCGCACCACTTCCTGGTATCTTTCTTTGTCTTTCTAGTGTCCTTTTTTTCTTGTGACTTGGACTGGTTGTCCTGAGGCTGTCCATATTTTATCTATCCTTTTTTTAGTGGGTTGGGGCCGCCCTTTCCTTGATTTTACTTCGAGGGATTCCCAGGCCCAAATTGTCGCTTCTTTTGTTTAATCTACTGCTCGATTTTGACGACATATCGGTAGTTCACACTTAAGGAAGAGATGTCAAGAAACTCCATTTCATCCTGGATGTGTCTATGCAGACTGTCGTGATACTTGAGAACCAGATTGCACTCAAAATATTTGATACACATCTTGGTGCGCAAGGTATGGAATATATTTGTGAACTTGAGCACTACTTGGTCTCTTTCATGCTACAATGTGGTCCATTTTGTATACAGGTTGTCATAACTTCCGATAGAGTAGTATTGTTCCTTAATAGAATCCCTAAAGGACTCTGAGGTGACTGTGACTGTAAATAATGAGGGTTCCTCTATTTCCTTTTTCTCACAGAAAGTTTCCCACCAATATTTGACATGGGGAACAGTTTTGAGGAGAGAAAAAGTAATCTTTTCTCTATTCGAGAAGTTATGGACAGAGAAATACCCTTCTAGTAGATTTAACCATTTTTTGACATCATATGCATCTATCTTACCTTCAAATATAGGAATATCAAAGTTGATTTGTACCTTGAAGGGGGCAATGCCTCCGTTTGAGGAAGATGCGTCACCTGTTGGTAGTCACTGAAGGATTTGCACAAAATTATTTATCATCTCATTCCTTTGTTACATCAGGGCTTCCTCGAGAAACATTTTGAAATGATCTCCTATCCCTTCATCTTTATTTTCTCCCGCCATGAGAGGTCGCTTGGGCATATGAGAGGTTTTGTCCTCAAGAGAAGCAAGCTCGAGACCCAATTCTTTGTACCCTGACCTCGTTGGGGACATGCATTAAGAACGACAAGGAGAAGACCGTTGTGATACCATTGATCTACATTTTATGAGAAGAACGAAATGAATACAGATTATTATTAAAATATGCTTAACACAGAATAATAGATATATAGTAAAACTGGTTTCTATTCAATAAGGAAATAAGCTGAAACTATAAAATGCAACGAAAAACAAGCTTGTTGGAATGGTGGTGTCTTAGCTTTGAGAAGAGATGTGAAAGTTGTGATCATTCACAAGAATATGAGTACAATGAGGCTTTGAAGGCCTTTTTACAATAAACAGGAATGCCAAAATCCCTAGATATCCAAAAACCTAACCCTAGGAGATGAAGCACCAAAAGTCATGTGGGCCCTATTGGGGCAAGTTAGTACAACAAATTCCCAAGGTCATAAATTTTTCATATGATCTTCGTTTTATGCACACAATATCCCATTGGAAAGGTCTATCCGAGGAATACACATGTTGTCATCAGACTTTGATTTTGTCTATAGTTTGACTGTGACAATCCTTAAAAATGTTGGTTAGGGCCTCAAAACAGCCACAAAAACTAGGAAAAAACTGCCAAACTGGAAAAATACCAAAATGAGCCAATTGGAATAGGTGGGATGCCACCAAAATCCATCTGGATCACACACACTCAATGAAGTGTCTCGTGAATACAAGGACCATTCCTCCTAATCATATCGCCATCTGTTCCACATGAAGAATTCCAGTCCTTCTAGATGTTGAAAGTCATGCCATGGACCATTCTTCTAATCGGGTCACTACATGTGCCATAGAAGAATGTCAGTCCCAAACCTCTTTATCTAATCAAGTCACCATATGTGCTATAGAGAAAATTTCATTCATGTACCAACATCCCTAATTAGGTCACCATTTGTGCCATAGGGGGCATACCATTCATCTTGACCAGGTCACCATCTATGCCACAAGAGAATGTCAATCCTAGACCATTTTTTGCAGAAAATGGCAGTTCATGATAAATCAACAATCTATCCAACTTGGACCATTCTCCATAAGGAGAATGTCAGTCCAACAACACACTAACTATCCATGATGCAAGGATATCAACACTCCCTCTCAAACACAGGGAGTAATCTCGACAAGCCCCAACTTGTCCTTAAAGCATACATACTTTCCCTTGGAAAAGGTCTCCATCATAATATCATCTATATGATCATTGGCGGAGATGTACTGGAGATTTACTTATCCTTTCTGGAATATATCAACACTATCTTGGACCATTCTCCCCAACCCAGTCACTATCTATGACACAATGAGAATTATTTTCCATGATGTAATCATATCAGCATTCCCTCTCAGTGAGGGAAGACATTCACATCAACATAGTGGTTCACCAACTAGACAAGTAGCTGATGGTAATCATCTATCAGATGCCCTAAATGTCAACAATCTGCTCATCCTTGTGTTGAATCCTGACTGCTTCATCTGCACCATGTCTCGGATGAAGTCCTTACGAGAATCCTTTGAACCCTCACTGCTTCCATGACTCACATCATTGGATGTGATATACTCTGCCTATGCAGTACTGAGTGTTATAGAAATCAAATTACACGAATCTTGACTGATCTCAAGCTGAAGAAACACCCTATGGTTCCCTTTCTATCAATTGCACTCTCTTCCTAGTCTGAACTATATATCTCTGCAGCCTCTCTTCATCTACTGAGACATATCCAACTGTACCACATTAGTACACTTACGCTATTGAAACTCAATCTGCTCAATCATGAGTTGGCTCATGGTGCTTACTACAAATCACTATCTGACTATCTGCTTGAGAGTAGGTCCTCCATTCTCTCTTCAGTAATTCCCTCTGGGATTCTGTAATCGCTAAACACTAAGACTGAGAGTATCTTCTCTACTCTGTCAGTAACTTCCCTCCTCCGGGGCCGCTCTCTATGGAACTGTCTCCTCCACTCTCTATGTGCTCTACAACTGCTCTATCTGGAACTGAGAGTGGCTCAACAACTACTCCCTATGGAGCTGGAGGCGACTCCTCCTCTGTCTTTGCTCCCTCTGACACTAAAGGTAGCTCTTCCTCCTTCTCTGAAGGTAACTCAATATCTTCTCCCTCTAGATGTAGTACCGCCTCCCTATATGGGAGTGCCTCTACATAAACTAGAACTATTGTCATGCTTGCTTCCTCAACATCTCATGGCTCAACTCATGTACTGGGACTGCTACACCTTCTCCCTTTGAGTCTCATATTTTTTTTCCTCCTCTACTGGATCTATCACCATATTTTTTCTACAGTCGGTCTTGATTGGCTATATCCATGATCATCAATATTAATAATGCTACCACTATTCATGGGGGAGAACGTGAACGATGAGATTCCTTCAATATCAATATTAATATCGTCCTCAACTTCCAGCAAATGGTGGTGAATAAACTTCAACATATTCATGCTCTCCCCTCCCGCAACATCCATTTCCTCCTGCCATTCACATCTTGATTGGTTCATTTCCATTTCCACTTCAATGAGCAGGTGGGAGGCGATGTTGGTTGATGGGAAGTTGGAAGATATAAAGATAGACATAAGTTGCAAGTACACTGTATCCTTCCAATCACATTATTTAATCGACTACTAATATTGTATATATGTAATATATTCTGCAAATATATCAACTTGCAAGTTTCCATAACTACATGGTGTAATGTTGATTCCATTTAATTTAAAAGTCATCTCAATCACGTTTCTTTTCTAGTGAGGGATTATGTTCTCTCAATTATAAAATATGACCCAATCAAATTCAAAGTCCACATTTCAATCTCTGCTAATAGAAGGTGTGTGCCAAATAATAATGCTCCCCACACCACCGATCAAGTTGCAGCGTCCATAAACTAATATTAACATGAAAGAGGACATCACGCCTCTACTACATCATCCCAACAAACCTTATGGATTAAAAAAAAATATTGTGTCACTCTTATAATAAGAAATGTTGGTGTGGACAAGATTATATGAAATTCAGAGTAGGATTTGATGACGACTTTTATTAGCATGATCTTGACTATGGAGACATACACATGCAATTTTCTAAAAGTCACCTTCTTAGTTTGTTTGTTCTAGAACTTGCAACTCTTACAAATTCTCTAGTGAAGGAAATGGCCTCTGGATTGGTGAGAATAGCTCTAGAATGTGAAAGAACTCTCTTAATTTTCTTGGGCCCTCCCGTGAGGGATTCAAGCCCAGTCCTGATCTAATACCATGTTGAATTTCTATATGAGATGATATTGTATAATCAATGTATTATTACAATGATGAGTGTTCCATATATAGAGAACATATGGTGACCATCCATGAAAGGATGTGTCCCTTGGATAATAAATAACCACTTATTTATTATATATATTTATATAACTACTTATTAATCTAGGAGAATGTCTTCCTGATGTTTCCCAAACATCAACAACTTCACCTTCATGCAGGTGATGCCGAAAGGACTAGTATATTAGGGTTTTGTTGGCGAATTAATTTTGAAACCTAGGTCTGCCCATTACGTGCCAACACCTAGTCTTAGGATCATGTTATCTGATCTCTTTTTGTATTCTGAATTGGATATATGGTAAAAGGAGGTTTCCCCCTCGAAATGGATTGTATTCATTAGCTTCTTATCATTTTTAAGGCATTGGATCATAAAAAAAATACTCTCTAAATGGGGAGGTATGATTTATATTGGATTTGCAAGATACCGGATATATAAAATATGCAGAACATAAATGAAATGCTAGAAATGGCAGAATAACAGTAAAATATCCATCATAATCTTCACAATACACAGAAATGATATACGAAATAGCAATAGAAAAGCACTTTGATTCAGAAAGCAATGTTCACGGGCCTCTTCGAGGGGGAAACCTCCAGTCGAGCAGAGCTCTGTTACAATAATCTCCAAGCTAGGGTTCACATACCCTTGCCCCTTATTTATACTAAATATGTCTATTAAGAGAAGCATCTAGAGGAAGATCCTTCTAGAAGAAGAAGCTTCTATTAGGTCTTCTTACATCCGCCTTATTCTATTTTATTGAAAGGCCTTATTAATATTGACCTTTATTACA
>ML796451.1:582424-602654 GCA_009831015.1 Picea engelmannii
GAAGATCCTTCTAGAAGCAGAAGCTTCTATTAGGTCTTCTTACATCCGCCTTATTCTATTTTATTGAAAGGCCTTATTAATATTGACCTTTATTACATCTGAATACATTGATCTACCTATGTGCGGGTTAGGACCTTAACAGGATCATTATATTATTTTTCATCTATCTCAATGCTTTATGGGTGAGAAAATTGGAGGAATCAACTAGTAGATCCATTTTAGTGATTTCTCCCAATTTGGAAATTTGGGTCCAAAAAACCATCTAAAATATTCCAAAGCCATTTTGAGGAATCAAACAACACTTGTTGTGGTCCAAACCTTAATATGGAGAAATAAACTATATTCTACACATTGATACCTTTCCAACTGTGCAAGAATTGCCTCAATCGAAGTTTGTTTGAGAAAGTTGGGCCTCTCACAAATTGACCTACCGTATTGATCACCATGGTGATAGTGGATGCCATGTCAGTCCCCATTACTTAAACGTGGGTGGTTGGCCACATAGTGTATTTTCTAGAACATTCTAGAAGGTCCAAACTTGATCATTAATTGAGGGTTGAGGAATTCAATACCCTAACCTAGATGAGCCGCCATTAGGAGGAGAAGGGGTTCCATTCTTTACCATTGTATTTGATCCATAGTTGATCAAAGCACCTAGGAGTGGTGTTGTGAGAGAAAAATAAAGGAGGAGAAATTATGTAGTATCCATATAGGTCATAGTGTCAAAGGAAACTCCATAGAGAATGTCTATTTCTTTGTACTTGCATTTGAAGAAAAGAGAGCAGAGCGACCTCACCTTCTAGTTGAGTTTTCTCCTATATTGAGTTTCCCAAGTCATGTCTTGTGTTTATTTGTGGATGGTGTGTGTATTTATTTATGTTCTGTATTTTTCGCATTTCATCTATTTCATACATATTAAGAAGAAAAAACAATAATTAAAGAATCTGAGATCTAAAAGCAATTTACCTTCACAATGAAGATTTTAGTATTTTATTAGGTTTGTTGTGACAAACCTTCTAATCGAATATCCACGAAAATTTATAGATCAAGCCACCCATAATTTCTAGTTATAGAAAAGTCCCATGAAAACCTCTGATACAAATAGTGGAGGTTTTAGCGAAGTTTTTTTGATAAATTTTCCCAATCTTATAACACTAAAATATTTCACAAAAAATTCCACTAAGGTGTTTTCCTTATAGGGTTGGCTTAGAGATTGAAACATAAAAGAATAAAAACAAATTAATAAAATTAAATCATGGATTCTTATGATATTTAAAGACCCGAGACAAGAATGAAAACATTAATATGAGGAAGTTGAAATACTACAAAGCTTTTCTCAATTTTTACTTTGAATTATAAAAACTATTTTTTTAATACTATTAGCTTAAAAAGTAAAATGAATCAAGACCAATGTCCATGAAATCCATAATGAAATTGGTTGTGACTAACCCAAAAACACCTTAATATAAGAAGATTTATAAAAATTGAGATACAAAAAAGGGAAAGATGAGCATTGTAACATACCAAGATCCCATGTTGAGTCATGTTACTACCAAATCGACATAATATAACTCTGATACCAATTTAAAAATGCTTTCATGTAGCATGATGAACAAACTTATGAAAATAACCATAAAAACATTTTCAGATGTAGATTGTTCAAGCATACACCACATTTAAATGCATAAACATAGAAAGAAATGCAACAATTAAACACAACATTGAAATAGTAAATCAACAGTCATCAAGACACTTATATTTATAAAAAAATTACACAACCAACTGCAGACGTTGAATGTTCCACCCAACCATAGGCATTGTTGTGTCAATTCTCTCGGCAATAGGCCACCCTTTATCTAGGTCTATGATTCCACAAGGATGAATAGGATCCTATGCGTGTCTGCAAACCACAAAAACAACCCAATATCTTGTGAAAACATAGTGATATGAATCCTACAACAATTCCAATCACCCATCTCTCTTCCCCATTAGTCTCCACAACCCAAGAGATGAGATTTCCTTCTCTACACCATAGTCCCTCAGACAATCTCCATCCCCTCCACGGTTCCACTGAACATATAGGAATCTCTCAGTTGGGGGCTCCATGAAATCCAATTGTAACAAAGGTGCTCATAGTATCCTTTACATAGGCTCCTTTGGCTAATTTTTCAACAGAAAATCACTTACATGCATGGAATCTTATATCTCAATCAATGTAATTCCTAGCTCTGTTATGAAGTTGAAATGCAACTACAACAATTACAACCACCAAGCTCTCTTCCCCATCACTCTGCAGAACTCAAGATATGAGATTTCCTTCTCTACACCACAACCCCTCAGATAACCTCCATCCCCTATAGAGCTCCATAACAGACTGCCCAAGAATCTCTCATCTAGGGTCTCCAAGAAATCTAGTTGCAATTGCACCTATTATGACTATAACCAGACTCTCATGACTGTTTTTCCACATAGTATGGCTAGCTCCTCAGTTCCAACACTAAACTCTATTTTCCCTCTCTTCCTCTAGCTATAAAAACTCAGGTCCTCCTCTACATGATTTTCCTCTTCATTTTATCATATGCATGATTGACTCTCTTCCAATTCCCAAAAAATATTGTATTCATCCCATGCTATCATAAGTAGGTGAGATGATCCTCTCGCCCACCTCTTACACAATTCCCAATATGAGTTTACTTGCCCATGCTTTCTTATGTAGGTGAGATGACTTTCCCACCAACCTCTTACATTTTTTCAATGATTGAATTTAATAAGTCAAAGGAGGATTATATGGTAATGAAAAATTACTTTTAGGGAAAATGACATGGGATTCTAGGCATGTGGGATTTCCCCTTGGACCCCCTTTTAGGCCCCTCCTCTCTTATGGAATCATAGACCCCCAATGTTATTGTCCCTCTCATTTTGTAACCAAAGATGTATTTTTATTTAATCGGTGTATGTACAAATTACAATGCGAGGCTTTTAAGCCATTAATCACTACAAGTTCTCTAACCCAAAACAAAGTGACTCACCGACCTATTTAACATTTGTACATATACACTACAATTCACGAGGATTAAAACTAGGAATGTTACAAGCATCATATCCTTTTAACATGCCCTACTCTTCATAATAGAAGACATAATTTTATCCACTTTTATAATTTAAATACTTTTGAAGACCTCTTAATTTAAATGAAAAAAACACTATCATGATTTTGGTACTTTCATTTCCACCCTTTTCAAATATAAAAATAAAATTTTAAAAACCAATTAATCTATTTTCTTTTATTTTTCTAATAAACTTTATTATTTTGGGACCTTACTCAATTACTATCATAATAAACACACACTATTATTAATTTTAAATGTGTAACTTTTTTTGTTATTATTCCATTCCATGTACATGCTGTGTGTAATTGTTTTTTTAATTCATGTTTTAATTGAGTGGATTTTATTTTATTTATTGTTATTTTTTAAATTGAAATGACTTTATTTTTTTAATGTAGTTTTATCTAACATAACATAATGCTAATGCTTCAACATCTCCCCCATAATGTCTTGTAGAGCACCTCACTACTATGGATGCAATTAAAAACCAACAAAAAATGAGTTGTCTACATGTTCTATGTTTTGGCATATTTCAACATAATTTGACTATATAAATCTAGAAGAAATCTCAAATTTTTATTGTTTAAATTGCATTTTAAAATGCATAAATGGATTCCACATGCTCAAAAACTCCTCAAACACTTTGATTATACAATCCTTCAAATTTACAATCCAACAATTTCTTACCAAACAAAATTAAACAAAAATATATAAAAATAAAATAAAACTTTTAAACTAGCACAACAAAAAGCCACTACATCCTAATTTTTGTATTTAATAAAAATAAATAACATCAAAATTGCAAAAAAAAAATATAATGTAATTATTTAAAAATAAATAACATAAACAAACTGTCATTTTGAATAACCAAAAAAATTGCCATCTCACATCCGTGAATACTTTTTGTCATTTTTAATAACGAGAAAATGCCATGTCACATGCAAGCATACATTTCCCGCACAAGGCACGCCTTGGCCGAGCTATGACCACCAAAATCGTATTCCCGCGGATAAACCAAGTGATTCCCATCCCTGCAAAGATATTTCATTAATCAAGTGAATTTTTATGGAAATTGTTCTGTACAAATAACCACCTCTACCTCCCTTTTGGTGTGAGTTGCGTCATAAGGTAAAGAGACTCCACTCTCCACTCATATGTAACTTTTATTTATATAATATAAATAAGTTTAAATGTTTTATTTTTTTATTTTATAATTATCCTAAAAAAAATTCATTAACAAAATTTTTAAATTAATTATTGGCTAAGTCATAATATTACATACATTGCTTAAATCTTTTTTATTGTATAAATTAATTTAATTTCCTAAAACATAATATGTAATTTTAATCACTAAAATTTATAATTCTTTAAATTAGGATTTTTGACAAAACTGATGTGTAATTCTCTGAATTTTGTACAGTATTGTACAGTACAGTTTGGACAAAGGACAAAAATAATCAGAAAATGAATGTAATTATATGGTGGATATTTGTTATGTAAAATGAAATGATTATTTTTTATGATTTTTTGGGGTAACATTTATCTGAAATCTTACAAGAAATTGTTCATAACATCATTTAGAAATGGATTTTAAACAATAAAAAATAGTGATTTCGTACAGATTTATATAGCAAAATTTTGACAAAAACAACCATTTCATAGAACAGTTAAATAAGGCCTTTTCCCTTTCACCAATTAGATAAGGCCTTTTCATAAACCCAACACAGCAGGCATTAAATTAAGGCTTTGGCTAGCTGTTCTAAGAAATGTTTTTTTGACAGGAATCCTGCAATATAAAAACTCTCGGTTTTTATAGAAATAATCACTTAAATATAAGAATCCAACAATTTCTTGCCAAATTTTGGATAAATATCCCGGAAAAAAATCTTAGTTTCCTAAAATCTTTAGCCATCCCTTTCTTCACTGCCAAGGGAAAATAAATTTGAAGCTATCAAATTTATGATGCGGAAGGCGGAGGTAGTTACGCTTTTAAATATTAAGCAGGCATTTTGATGAAAAAATTTAAGGTTCAACGGCAGTAACCGGTTTACCGCCGGAGGAAATTGACAGGCTCCCGGCAATGAAGTGGGCACAGCTGGGCGTCTACACACGTGCGATATCCTTTCCAAGCATATGTATCCGTGTGCGACGAGAAAGAAGCGAATTGTTAGTTGTTGGCGATTCAAGGGTTATTTCGGTCTGAGTTTGTCTGGGTATCCTAGGGTATCCTATCCTATGCAATCCATTCCGTATCATATAAGTTTTCCGAGGAGAAGTTTTTTCTTCCTGTTGTGGCAGCTGCCATGGACGTACAGCAAGCTGGGGACGGTGATCTTTAGTTCGACCGTGTAGCAGCTGATACAATTCGTGGGACAGGGACGGGGATTGTCGAGCGTCGTGGCTACAAATGGAGCGATATATTGCTCGGATGTAGCTCTGGAATGCTCAAAACTGCGAGGCCTTTAAGTAATTGTTCGATCTTACTTTCATTTAGGATCGGTGTTTCATAACATAAACACCGTTGAGCAAAGTACAGGTAGTTAAAAATCCTGCATGTCGTGCATTCTCCATGTATGTATGCCTATGTACTTATAAAGCTGCCCTCGGTCGTCCGAGACGGGATGAGATCTCACCCAATTTTGGTGGTCGTAGTTGCCCACCAAGATGCCTCCTATTATTACTGTACAGATTGGGAGGATTTGATAGTGTTTTCTAATATTTATTGAGGCTGTATTGTTGGAGTGGGGTACGTACCGGGAAAGGATAGCGCATGCACTGAAAAGGGAAAAGGGAGGCGATAGTGCAACTCTTGGGTGCTTCTGTCTCTTCTTTCCCAAACCCTCACCTGCAACTTCTGATGCAGCAGTTCTTTCCCAAACCCTCACCTGCGCCTTCTGATGCAGCAGACAGACTTTAAACAGATTTGTCAGCGTGTCCAAGATTAGGTATCTAGATGCTTCTAGTCTAATCCTTGCTTTCCACTGTGCGGAGTCGAAACAGTGAAGATTTTTTTAGGGCTTTGGTGTTGTGCTATTCCTCTACCGGACTGATTTATTCTGACGTATTCATAACCACAGAATGATATTATCGCTACTCAATGTTGACAAGCTCTTTACACGGTTACTTTTACGCCAAATTATCAAATTAATAAGCTTAAGCTCCGCATTCCAGAGAATCTGTAATTCTTGTCTCCAATCGCCATAGGATTTGCAGGCAAACGGCACGGCTAAAGACCAGATACTGGACAGTAAGCATCACTGATCAGTTTAATGAATTGATATTCTATTCCTCCAAGTTGGTACTTCCTTCAGATTTGAATATTCAACATTAAGTATTAGTATGGGTCATACCGAATAGCAGATCTGCAAACGTGCTTGCATTTGCATATAAGTTCAGTTTTAAAGTAAGATTTTAGACTTTAAAATCGCAAAGTGGTTACAAGACACTGAAAATGGTTTCGGTTTCCTTCTCTTTGTGCAGGTAGATTCATGCGAAGGTGAAAAAACCAAATTCAAAGGACAGAAGCGGATGAGGTGCATTTTCAATGTTCCTAAATTACTCTCACTCCCAGTTTTCTTCCATGTAGAAGTGGTGGTGTTTGCTCTCTGGTGCTGTGCCCGTTACGCGAATACCGTGATCTCTGGTGCCATGCCCGTTACGCGAATACCGTGATTAAGCTAAATTAATTTATACCCATACTTTCACTCGTTCCTCAAACTTTCATACTTATAAATACCATATTGGATTTCTGCATAAAACCGCTTTCTAGAAAACGAAGGTATATGGCCTGCTGCATTGATTGATCATCGGAATTTGCAGGTAACAGTCAAAACAGCAGTTGAAAAGGATAACACGTCAAGCAGATGCGAGCCAAAATCGGTTGAAATGGATAAACGTCAGAATACGATTCGATTAGCATGGGTAAAATAACTGTGACAAAGCATGTGCGTAAAAGAACTGTGACCTCCACCAAAAACAGTAAAAAATGTTAAAAAAAACGTTTTATTTTTGGATGTTTTTTTGTATGGTTGAGTAGTTAAGTTTGTATAATTCAAGTGTCTGAGTGGTTTTTCAGCGGGATGAATTTATTTATGCATTCAAGAATGCAATTTAAACAATAGAAAATAGTAATTTTATCCAAATTTACTTGGCCGGATTCAGGCCAAAAAAAACCAAAAGATAGAACGTTTAGCTGCTAAAATTCTTGGGTGGATAAGTCTTGTTTTATGAATAAAACCTGAAAATTGAAAAGTGATAATACTTGTAATTTTTTTTAATTTACATTTAAAAATAAATAAAATTATATATATATATATATATATATATATATATATATATATATATATAATAACAATAATCTATTGGTGTATGAGACTTTCTCAGCCCAACTATTTTACTGGTAAAGTCTACTAAGATATACATACCCTATATATATATATATATATATATATATATATATATATATAGTTAAATTTGTTTGGATTTGGGAGTTTTTTTTAGCTTGAAGATCAAAGAAATGGGAGTTTTCAAAATATAAATGTTAAAATTAAAATTATATTTATAATTTTTATATTAATAAGTACTAATTTTTTATATTATTAAATTAAAATGTAAATATTTTTATTTCATTATGACAAACACATAATTTATTACAAATATTTTTATTATATTTATTCAAAATATCACTATAAAACAAAGACTAAACTATAGGTATATATTTTTTCAAAAATTATATAAATAAAAAAACTTAATAATACTCACTTTATAATTGTGGATATGAAATTTTTTAATGCATGTATGTTTGTATTCAAGCCCATGTTAAACATGAAAGTCTAATAAATCAATAACCTCCATGGAAAGCATTTGCATTTGCTTTAGTATGTTGTTGCTATCAACCAACCATATCATTGACTTTTATTTTATTTTTATATTATAAAAACAGTAATATTTAACTTTTTCCAATCAAAACAAGAATAATGCTTTAAATTTACAAAAATATTTAAAGTTTAATTTTAAAAATATGCTAAAATTTTATAAATATATTTGATTTCTCATTTTCTAATCCAATCTTTATAAATATTATTAAAGAAACAAAAACATAATTTAAAAACATCCTTAAAAACAAAAAAATTATTAAAAAAAACATACTTAAAAACAAATTTTTTTATTAAAGAAACATAATTATAAACCAAAAAAATATTAAAAAACAAAAACACAATAATTAAAAAAAAAAATTAAAAAAACCCACAATTAATAGTTCAATTTAATTTTTTTTATTAAAAACAAATAAAACTAATAAAAAAAACAAAAAATACAATAATAAAAGCCAAAAAAAATCAATTTCAAGAAACCCACACAAAAACTTTAATATATATATATAATAAAAAACAATTATAAAATAAAAAATGAAATTAGTAAATTTTGAAGGGAAGGCGATTCTCGGGATCCTGCCTTCCCCATGCCCACCCTGTTCTCTCTCCCTGCTGCCAAAAAAAAAACAAAAAAAATTAAAAAATACAATAATAAAAGCCAAAAAAAATCAATTTCAAGAAACCCACACAAAAACTTTAAAATATATATATATATATATATATATATATATATATATATATAATAAAAAACAATTATAAAATAAAAAATGAAATTAGTAAATTTTGAAGGGAAGGCGATTCTCGGGATCCTGCCTTCCCCATGCCCACCCTGTTCTCTCTCCCTGCTGCCAGCGGACCACTCCAGCAAGCAACAATTTAGTGAGTGGTGGTCCTTAGGCAGTGCAAACGAGGAGGGAGAGCACTACTACTTAGAGAAGAGGGTTCCAAAATTGTCACTCGCTGGGGCGGTCCGTCGACGGTGCAAGTGGAGAGGGTGAGGAAGGGAGGCGAGGGAGTGAGGGGCGTTGGGGAGAAGGGATTGGAGACGGAGTGGGCGCGAAGGTGGGAGGGAAGGGGAAGACACAATTCTCGGATTCACCCTTTCATTGAAATTTTCCTATTTCGTTATTTTCTAATTTTCTATTTTTTTAGATTTTTTTTTAATTTGTTTTTAACTGTGTATAATAGTTTTAATCTAAGGTTTATAATCGTTGATTTTAAGGTTTCGTTCTTGTGGTTAAGGCCACTATTACTAACACCATATTTTGTTTTGGGACTTAAAAAGGAGAATTGTAATAAATTATCATTAAATTAATTATTTTATTTAATGAAATACAATAACAAATTAGGAAATTCAAAAAATAGTATTGATTAAATTGAACTTGACCCTTCTAATTAAAAGTCGGAAAAACAATTTGAAACTCATCAATAAATTGTATCCGAGAATTAGAGAAAGATGAATGAAAATCATATTTATACGAGCCAAATTTAAGATCTAACTTTTAGAAGAATTGATTTTTTTATTTATATAACATACAAATTTTTTATACATATATTTTTGTTTTACATTATTTTGTTTGTGGAAGTGAGAATTGCAAAGGAGAAGTATAGAAATTTAAACACATATATCCCAAGAAAATAAATACAGAAATTCAAGTAGATATATGTCAATAAAATAAAGATATTTATTTATTTTAACGATCATATGGTTTAGCTCTTTTAACATTTACAAGGTTGAGAAAAATAATCATATTATTTATGTTAACTGAAATTATTGCAATATCCAATATCGAGAGTTTATGTTTTATGTACTTTTCAAACATTTATGATATACTAAAATAATTATGATATTGATTTCGAAACTGTTTGGAGAATCCACAGTATCAGTATTAGTTTGTCAACTTTTTGGATTCATATCAAAATTTATTGGTTTTGTGTTTTGAAGATGTATCCTAAAGTGAATATGAAATGTTTAAAAACAAATAATAATATTGTGGAATTTCTAAATAGTTTTGAAAACAACTCATCACAAAAAATTTAGTGTTGAAAAACCAGGGTTTAGTGCTGAAGTGTCCAAACACCATTTTTGAAGACTTTCCCAAACTTTTCCAATGCACTGATAAGCAGACTTCCAACAAGGATTTAAACTTAGAATTCCACAAAACATGCAACAAGACTTAGGTTAAGGTCTAGATGAAGGATTTAAATACATTAAAATTGCACTTGAGCACTAAACCTAAACATAAAAAGCAATTAAAACAAACTCTTTATTTATTTGGTCCAATTCATACCACACCTTAATATTAGAAGGCTTTTGGTCTCCAAAATCTAAATAATGTGAAGGATGTAGTCTAGGGTGTAATATGAGGTACCCAATGGGAATAATAATAAGGTTATGTATTGTTATGTATGGAGACCATTTTTAGTAAATAAGACCTATGTAATAATATGTATAGAATAAATGTGAGAAGACTTACTAGAAAGTTCCTTCTCTAGAAGGTTCTTAGGTGGTAGGTAGTATTATATAAAGAGGTGTAAGCAATGTAATGGAGCATGGTTGGAAAGTATTGTAATTGGATCTTAGCTCATTAGAAGGTTTCCCCCTTAAAGAGGCAAGTGAACATGAGTTGATTCCTTCTATAAAATGATCAAATGCAAGGTGTTTCTCTACCTTAAGGGTTTCATATTAATAAAGGTGGATTTATTCCATATTGTTCTTGGATTTATTATATGTGATTCTATTTACATCTCTGAAACACATAACAAAAGATGGAAGAACATATATTCCACTCGTTTCTCCAAGTCAACTACACCATCAACTAAAACATTAGATAATAAGGCCATTTGATTTTGTCACATCTCATCAATATTCCTATATGCCTTTGTTTTGCCACTACAAAGCATGTTTTGTTTCTCCCCTTATATGCTTTGATGAGCTAGGCCTTAACACCTTTGACCAAACGATATTTTTTTTATTTCCTATAGAACACAGCTTCAAATGTATCGAGAGGTTATATATTACATTCCTTCAACGATTCAATTGCTCCTCTAAAGACCAAGAGCCTAGAGAATCATTGTGGTTTCCTCTTGGACATCTTTCTGTTTCTACTCACTTTCTATCGCACACACCAATTTAACATGCCTTTGTTTGATTTTCCAAGTGTTGATCTTTGATTGGCTATCAAGTGGACATATGGTCATGGGGTCTATGTACACTTCTTCCACTATGAAAGACTATGGATGAGGATGTAATTTTGTCTCATGTGAGGAATCAACTTGCAAGGTCATTTTAATGGTAGGTCTCAGTTTGGAAAATTGGGGTTTGAAACCTTCTAGAGCCATTTTGAGGCATCAAATGACATTTTTGGGAGTCAGCTTTACTAGCATAGTTCAGACCCCGTGACTTTATTTCACACATCAAGAAGTTTCCAATAGTGAAAAAGGACACCAATCGAAGCATGCATGCAAAAGTTATGCCTCCAATAAGTTGACATACCATGTTGACCATCATGGTACGAGAGGATGCCACATTAGCCCCAATTACTCACGCATATGGGGCTAGCCACGTATGTAATTTAAATAAGATTCTAGAAGCTCATAAACCTTATCACAAATTAGGGTTGAGAAAGTCAAAACTCTACCACTAAATGGCTATCGGGCTATCTTAAATATCAGGCCACTAGGAGGAGAAGGGGTTCCATTCTATGTTATTGTATTTTGTTCCATAGTAGAGTAGAACAATTGGGAGTGGAAAATTAGAGAGAAAAACATAGGGGGTCAATGTTTTGTAGTAGCCTAATAGGTCATAGGTCTCAGGTAACCCCATAGAGAGTGCCTTATCCTTTGTACTTTCATTTTTTCCATACTAGAGAAAATAGAGCATAGCAACCTCGCCTTCTAGTTGGGTTTTCTCCCGTAAAGGTTTCCCAGATAAAATATTTGTGTTATTTTGTGGATAGTGTGTGATTTAATTTTATTGTTCTCTATTTTCTACATTTTATTTATTTCATGAATAAGCAGAAAATCAGTAACTAAAGATTATGGAAATCTAAAGGAATTTAACCTTCGTAGTGTAGATTCCAGTTTTAATTATCAGATTTGTTGTGACGAGTTGTTTCAGTGCAATATCGAAGGAATATTATAGATCATATTGGTATTAGAGTAGGTTTTCTTTGGGCATTTGTGGGAAGTTGCACGATCCAAGAATTGTCTTAAAGAGAAGTCACAAAAATCCTATCCATAGAAGACGATTATGTTCATAACAAGCCTCAAAATCTAGAAGAAGAGATATTTGAGAGGTTGGAAGCACATGTCGATATCAACTACAATATGAGCCTCCTCATGGTGGATCTAGCAAGAAAGCTCAGAATATTAAGAATTAATGGAATCTCTAACTTAGAGATCAAATTGGAAGATCAAGAAGACCCAAGAAAGAGAAACCAAATTTGAGTGTTGTTAACCCTTCACAATCCCTATTCAATATGGAAGAAAGTGGAAATAAATCCATACCAAAGTGAGATTGATGCATTAAAACTAAATCATTTGTTGCAACAACTAGAATTTTATTTTAGTGTTCATGATATAGATGAAGAGAAAAATATTTCGTTTGTTAGATTGAAGTTAGAGGGATATGCTTTAACCTGGTGGGAAAGTCATATGAAAACACTTAGGTTGGATGGTGATCCACAAGTAACTAGGTGGGAGGACTTCAAAACCCTCACCAAGTCTTAGTTCTACCCTATAAAGTATGTAGAGGACCAACGGATCTGGTGGCATTACTTCAGAAAGAGGTAAATGAAGACTCTACAGGAGTATACCACTAAATTTTGAAAGATGGACATCATGCTAGGTATCTCTCCCAAGAACCTAGATGTACTCCTAAAGTATATGGGGGGTTTACATAGTCATCTATGAAATCATGTGATTGTATTCATGCTAAGAACAGTGGATGGGGTATGTGTACATGCACAATATTTGGAAAACATAGGCCACAAGAAAGGAAAACCAAGTGGTTCCAAGAAGAAATTGCACCAGGAAGCTTCCAAGGATGATATGGATTATTTTGAGAACGAAATGAAGGAAAAGATATAACAATGGAATATATAGAGATATTGCAATAAACACAAAAATACCACAATGAACAATTTTTATTAATGACAAAAATGTACAAAAACTGCAAAAATACAAAGTGAATGAACTCACTAGAATGGTGGAAGCTTATATCTGAGAAGGGATGTGATGGATACACTCATTTGCAAGACGGAGATGATGATTACAATGAGGATCTAGAGACATTTTTAACATAAAGAAAATACAAAACCCTAACCCCAGAAGATGAAACCCCAAAAGGTTTGCGGGCCCCGATGGGGGTAGTTGATACATCAACTTCCCAAGGGCGTAACCTTATAATATGATATCCATAGTGTGGCGGGCCCAAAAAATGTTTTTTAGGGCCTCAAAACAACTCCAAAAGTTTTGGACTCGAAAATATGTAGAAAAACTGCCAAGGTGGAAACATATGTTTTGAGCCAGTGGAATAGGTGGATGGCCACCAATTTCCGCTTGGATCATTCTTCCTCCCTTAGGAAGAAATGGTATCCATTCCATCAAGTCCTCAGGGAATATTTTGTTGAATCTTAACCTTGGTGAGCTACTGACCTTGATGAATAAGTTGTATTGCTTAGCTTGTTGAAGGTTGTTATGAACCTGTTGTTGGAGGGGTTGGATTCATTCAACCGATATAGCTACATGATCTACCTGAGTGTGGGAGAAATTTGTCAGCGAAGATGAAACATGAAGAGTGTTGGTTACTTGGGATAACCTAGGTTTTGATCTCAAATAGGTTTCCAACAAAACCCTCAAAACTATTGACCCTCCCGGTAAACTAGAAGGAAACGTTTGGCACAGAGTACACAGTGAAATATCACCCGACATAACTTTATGGGGGGATGCAATAATTAGATGTTTGCAGTCTAGGAATGAGTGGGGTTGATGTTTAGATAATTTTCCTTATTCATCATCATCATTAATCATTCATCTACTTCTATGATTCATTCACCTTTAAACCTATACATGCATGTTGTTATAACTAGGTTTAACCATTCATCCTTTAGCTAATGATTAACATAATAGTAAAATCATTCATGAACAACAAATAGACACAATATTTTACCATGGTTCACCCTTTCTTGGGGATACGTCCACAAAGATATGGCTTCTCTTCTCTTTTATTCATTCTACTGCAAAATATGCGTTGCACGCATTACATCTTCAAGATTACAATCAAAAGTGAGGGTAAGTACGCTATGGGAGGATGAATAGATCACACTAGGCTTTTCAACCTATGAACTAACCCTAAAAAACTATTTTATTCCACTCTACCACAATAACCATAACAAAACTCACTACAATCAATAGCTTATGAACCCACAATACTAACCACAACAACCAACCCTGACCTAGACCTCCTCTTCGACCCTTTGTTTTTGGTTAAGGATTTGTGCAAGAAGGAATACAGTCCCAGTCTTGTCTTAGTATGAGTTTCACAAGCATCAGAAGAATCTGAACAATAGAGAAAGGAGAAACAACATAAATTAGTTGCGAAAAGGACATCACAATGCCAGTAAAGCAAAAGCGGTTGCAACAGAACAAGAAAGTGTGCAAGCCAAGACAAAAGACACAACCTAGCTTATATATAGGTTGAATATGATTGTAAAAGGTTGTTGTTAGTTGGGTTAAGTCGGGTTGGTTGTTGTTGAGTTTATTTGGTTAATTGATATCGCAAATGTAAGGCTTTGATATGGTTATTGTATGCGGCTGAGAGGTCAGAGGTTTGAGTCTGTAATGTAATTTGTACACCTTTTTGGGAGTTAGAGCTCTGTGACATGAGTCTAGAGCCAGGAGTCTATAACAGAGTGCTATTGTGTATTTCTGAGTTTGTAAATGAAGAAAGATATGAAGATAATATGAAGAAGGACCTAAATTTTCAAAATATGTAGTGTCTTTCTGTGTTATACTTATGCATTGCAGTACTTATTTATGGTTCATGAGTTCCACATGATGTCTCTGTGTTTGACTTCTTTTCCACAACATAAGTAGGTTTAGTTCTTGTGCATATGAGTTCAGATTTGTTTGGTAGTTAGATGTCCTGCGCAAGATCAGGGTGAATATTGAAGGTTTTGTGAATCCTCCTAAGTGTTTTCCTTGCCCTTCCCTATCCATTTGTCTCAGCAGAACTTCGGGTGAGACTTCTTCTCTTTGGAGGGGATGAAAATGCCAGCGCTCTAGACTACTCGGTACCTTTTGTTGGTAACCTGAGAAGGACCCTGGTATGATCAAACTTGTGCCAACAAAATGGTTCCATTACCGGGACCTACGTCAAAAGGGAACCTGTAGGGACAATGCTTCCATGGATTCACAGATATAATAATGACCAATGGTGGGAAAGAAAATGTGACGCCTTCATATGGAAAGAAGTGAAACTGAGGGGAAAATATGTGGAAGATACTCGTGAGGCAATATTTTACTCATAAAGATTGAGTGACCAATACGAGATATTCTAGGTTAAGTTCTCATAAGAACTTTTCCACTGGATAAATAGGCTCCAAGAAGATCCAGAGTTCCAAGAACAAGTCAGGACCTTTACTTGGGACACATAGAATATTGCAACACTTCATCAGCTGGATCGTCCAGTCACACGAGCGATTGATTTCTAGGTCAATACCACATTAGAAGGATACATTATCGAGTTTGAAGATGAGAACCACCAATCTTTTTCGCGAGTAGGGGTGAATTTCAAGAAAGATGCAAGGGGAAGATTGTTGAGAGAAATGCCCCTATGCATTAAAGTTTTTTTGATGGAAGAGAGGATGTTGACTACGTCCCCAACTGAGATGGCAGCATAAACACCCTCGCTTGGGGTAGGGCGAGGCTAGGGTAGAGTCATGGCCTAAGAGAGGGGAAGGGNTCAAGAGATGAGAGAGCCTTGAAAAGAGCCTCCATAGTTGAGAAGTGGTGGCACGACAAGATCAAGAAAGCAACAAGACAGTCCGAGAAGTTGTGGAAAGAAGTAGGACCAACAGAAGTAGAGGAAAGACAGATGGAAGAGTTGCGGAAGATCAAAATACAGGAAATACTGGCTAGTCAAAGATTAAGTGAGAGAGAAGATCAGAGAGAAATAAGTCCCCAAAAGATTGGACAAGAAGGAGAAGGTGTAGACGTAAGAGAGGAGGAAGCCGACATGAATCTTGAAGAAGAAAGAGAAGATTCAGCCCCAATGCCAGTAAATATTGGGAATACGGCTAAAGAGACTGCTCCAGTGGAAGAAAACGAGACCCCCCAGATTAAAGAAAACCACCCCGAAGCTAGTGGCCCCAACCCCGAATCGCCCATACCCCAAGTGTCTTATATATAAGTGGTAAGTTCGATACTAGCTTTTCATGCTACTTCTCTTCTAGTACAATTAGTTAGTCAGTCACATCTAGGAAGTGCGAGTACTGAGAAGATATTAGGATCCCCTAGTACCAAGATCACCAATGGCTAGTCACGCAGGAGGTTTGATTGCCTAATACCCAGAATTATGGGTTAAGGGAGATGAAGATGTTGAGAAACACTGGTTCTTCTGTGAAGCAATCTGGAGATTCAGAGGGACTCTGGATGCGAATAAGTTGGTTTAGTTCCAAACTACCTTGAGAGGTCATTCTCTCAAGTGGTATATGAAGATTATTGAACTAGGAGTGCCAGGAATGCAAGGTCAAGCATTCACACTTAGCCAGGTACGGACAAGGTTCATAGTGTAGTTTAAACTACCTCAGTCAGAACAACAGGCTCTGTCTAAGTTGTGCAAAATCCAACAAAGGGAAGGTGAATCAGCCTGGGAATACAACCAGAAGTTTAAATATGCTATAGGGAGGTTAGCACATCCAATCCATGAGGAACATCAAAGGGAATGGTACATTTAGGGATTGTTACCTATGACATGGATTCTACTAGCACAACAACGAATAACCACTTTGATAGAAACCTTGGAACAATCGATGAAGATTGAAACCATGGTGGGATATCCTGGGAGCTTGAGAGTGACCAGACCCCCAGTAGATGCGAATTTGGCGCAACTACAAGGGAATATATAAGGGATTATAGAAAATATTCAAGAACTGATGATACCTAGACCAGGACAACCGCAAGTCTAGTGCACTAGATGTTATACAATAGGACATCTAGTGAACGAATGTCCATGAATGAGAGGAATGGGAACTCCTCATAATCCGATGGGACCCTCACCAGGACCCACAGGAGGATTTGCGCAAGTATCTGTGAACTTACCATTCCATAACCCCACTCCATATCATGCTTTTCCAGGGATCCAAGAAACACCAACAGTTGAGTATTGTGAGATCTGTTGAATCCATGGGCATGGGCCAAGACAATGCCCCATTATGCAGAAATATTCGGCAGTACCAAATACAATACACTGTAAGTTCTGTGCATCTACCACACATACTACAAATCAATGTAGAGCGTTGGATGCACTTGCAGACAGGTTGGACTGAACAACATTTAGGGTGAATGAAAACCCTCAGGGACCGGGAAGAGGTCAAGGAGGTGGATCCAGAGGAGACTTCAGAGGACCGAGGGAAGAGGTCCAAGAAGATGTTATAACTGTGATGAGCAAGGCCGCATGGCTAGATACTGTCCTCATCCAAGGCGGTCATGGTGATTTCACTGCAGAACCAATGGGCACGCAACTGAAGACTGCATAGAACTAATTACAAAATGGGAAGATGGGGTACGTTAACGAGGAACTAACCTCATCAGTTTATAAATCAAGAGAGTTAGTAAGGTACAATTACCCAACCTCAATATCATTACTCGAGGAGGAGAAAAGACAAGAGCTGATGCTAATACTCTACCTCAAATTCAGAAAGAAACACCTAAAGAAGACATGTATGACCCTCTAAAACAAAAGTTGTTCTTTAAAAATGCCATAGAAGTATTTCAGAATATCCCTAGCCCTGAGATGCAAGAGAAACCCCCACAACCTATTGTTTACCCTAAGATTGTGCAAGTCCCTTCTTCACCCCCAGCATGCAGAAACCATGCATTCATGCCGAGACAACCTGAGAAACCTCAAAACATAGTCAACCTTTGGTTTCAATTATTCTCTGACATTCTTGGGAATGACCAATTAATAGAGAAGTTGCGTAATGCGCTATACCTAGTTTTAGGGAATGAAGAATCCATAGAAGCTAAAATAAGGACTAATCTACCTGAGAAGAGTAATCAGAGAGCGCAAAGAGGAAAAGTACGATCTGGAAAAGAATTCAAGATAGTAGCCTAGTTAGACGAATTTGAGATTAAGGATGTCATGTTAAATCTAGGATCTGATGTGAACATTTGTTAAGCCCTAATATTGGCTCATTACCCCTTAATTGGGGAATATTAAATTAGTAATGCTATTTTATTTATGTCGGCTTTAGGCCATTAGTTGTAATTATACCTCCTAGTCTCCTATATATACCAAGGAGACATTTTCATTCTGAATCATCTTGTACTTGAACATTTAAGTGGGGTAAAAGGAGGTTGCCCCCTTGAAGAGGCTTATTATATGAAATTATCTCGTTTTCAAGGAGTTGAGTACTTTTTCTGAGGTTTTTCTATTCTATATTGATATTTGGTTCTTAACATATGGTATCAGAGATCAAGGTCTTGGGGTTTTGCTGCTACATCTGAGACACCTTGAAATTTTTGCTATAACATTTTTTATACAATGTTTCAGAAGAAACGACTTGGAGGATATTTAGCATACAGATCCAGGTACCTTGGGTTCAAAATTCATCTTCTGAGGCCTTACACTTTCAGAGATACAACCTGTACAAGATAGGGTTCTGGAATCATCCTGAAATGAGTCATTGCGGAATTTTCGCTATAAAACAATTTACGTAACGTTTCAGACCCTAAAATCTGGAGGATATTTACAGAAATTAGTAAGGTATCTGTGGTACAATTTCCAGCTTCTGGTTCATCTTAAATTTGTAGATATACCCTGTGTAAGATAGGGTATCTGACTACTCCTATTGACTAGTCTCAAGAAGGTGTTCCAGGTAAAACAATCATAACTTCTTCCTAGAGTATCCAAATTGAGTGGGACTGGTTTCATTGGATCGTGGACAGTCTGTAGTATTTTTGGTGCAAGTTTCAAAATTTTATATCAATTATTTTGTACGGGGCACGCTATACAAGTGAGATCTCCTGGAAAGGCCAAAAATCGGCAAGTTGTGGGGAAGTTACTGTAAATTTCACTTGGCACATCCAATTTTGATCAGACCTGTGGCATTGCAGAGAAGAAATATCAAAGAAATACATAAAATAAAGTTTCATACCCAGAAGGGCCGAAACTTAGGAGATACAACAAAATAAATATTGTTTAGCAGAACCACCTCAAAATCAAGGTTCAAAAGTGATACTTGGCCAACATGCCACTAAAAAAGGGAACTTCTACATCAAATAAGCCTCCAAAAAATCCTACTTGGACTCTTGATGAAGTTGAAGAAATGCGTAGGGACATAAATGAACTACAAAAGAAGATGGATTCAATGGAAGCTATGTTGGATACTAAGATGGATGTTTTAAAGGGGGAGATCATGGAAGTATTGAAAAATTTTGTAACAGAGAAGACACATGAAAGTGAAAATGCATCCCATGAAATTCAGGATGATGACACAAGGAAGGTGAATCAAGAATGGAGAAACTCCAACTTTGGTTTGAAGACCAACCATGTTCCTAATATTGATATGAGGAAGTTTGATGGCAAGGACCCAATCACATGGATACTTCAGATGGAGCAATTCTTTGATCTCCATAATGTGCCACATACACAAAAGGTACGAATTGCTTCTTTATATTTATATCCTAATCAATTTGTATGGTATCGATGTCTTTGTTCTCGCAAATCACTCGTTACTTGGATAATTTTCACGGAAGAAATGATAGCACACTATGAGGATACAAGGAGCAATACCTTCTTTAGCCAATTGATAAATCTCAGGCAAAAGGGTTCAGTTACCGAGCACATTGAGAACTTCCAAAGATTGAATATAAAGGTAACCAATATTCCAGATGAGCACTTGATTGATGTATTCATAGGAACTTTAAATGATCACATTCAACATGAGGTTCACCTTTGGGAACCCAAATCATTGGAGAATGCATTTAAGGTGGCAAGAAATGTTGAAAGTAAAAATATGGCTATGG
>ML796451.1:606202-619116 GCA_009831015.1 Picea engelmannii
ATCTTGTACTTGAACATTTAAGTGGGGTAAAAGGAGGTTGCCCCCTCGAAGAGGCTTATTATCTGAAATTATCTCTTTTCCAAGGCGTTGAGTACTTTTTCTGAGGTTTTTCTATGCTATATTGATATTTGGTTCTTAACAACATTTTTCCTAAGAAGACTTGGGAAGCCTTAGGAAAACCAAGGCTGACATATTCCCCAATTCAGCTAAGAATGGCCAACCAATATTGTATTTTCCCAATAGGAAGACTAGAGAGTGTGGAAATAGATGTTGTGGGAGTGAATATGTTGCCCCATGACCAAGTTTTGGGATATCCTTGGTCAAGTTTGACCTATTTTGGGACTTCGACAGCTTGTCAAAGAAGGAGCGCAAGACGAAGAAGAGATCAAGGGATCTCGGCCCTTTTTGGGTCCTCTTTGGGATTTGGGATTATGTAACGGGTATAGGATGTCGGACCATGGGTTTACCCATGTTTAAGCCTATTTTGTAAAGTATAAATAAGAATCTAGGTGACATAAGTAGAGGGCCGATAAGCTAAGTGCTAAGTGCAAGTATGGTTTTTAAATGCTATGTGCATATTGTGAGAAACTTGTAGAGCTAAGTGCAAGTGGTTGTAACAGATTGTGAAAGGCTTTGTGATAGACTTAGCTTAGGGAAGGAGGATCTGGCGAGGTGTGCGTAGATATCCTGTCTTATGCGAAGTAGGGTTTTTGTGGCTCTGTGCATGTAGAAGACTGATTGAAGCTAATAAAGAAGAAGAGTTGGTGGATGTATCCCCAAGGTGGGGGTGAACCACGTAAATACTGTGTTATTCTCCTCTGTGCAATGTTCTGATGTGTTTATGTATTTACCTACTAAGTGATCAGATATAGATGATAGATTTGCTTGTGCTTTGTGCTTATGATGACCCTGTATGCTAGATCTGACCTATGTGAACTTGCTTAGTGCTCAAATTTTCTAGATCTAATCTATTTCTTTCTGCTAAGTGCTTAGATACATTAGATCTGGGTGAATGTTGCGATGATTTGTTTTATCTGTGAAGTAGATATTGGTTAAATAATGACGAACTGACGTTGCTAAGTGATCTATTAAGTATTATAATCACAGAGCTGTGTCCTAGCTAAGGTTGCAAACACCTGAGTCTTACAACCACCCCTGCCTCTACCTTGGGTGAGACTTCATCTTCTTCAAAGGTGTTGTCGAAAGGGCCAGTAGTTAGGGTTTTTTTGGTGCAATGTTGTAGCGTTGAACCCTGGGTCTCCCCCTATGCCAAAAAATGGTTTTGTTTCCAGGATCTGAAGCTGTGATTGTTGGGAACTAAGGAAGAAGAAGATTTGTGCAAAGATCTGACCTGAAATTGAGAAAGCTTTGTGCATAGATTTGTTTCTCTAGTGCGCAGTACTCTACTTAGTTTGACAAGCTCTGTGCTAAGGAAAATAAGTCTGATTTGAAGAAAAGAGGTAAGATCTGAAATCTTTGTGCTATGAGAAAGGTAAAAATGAGATTTTTTTTATTAAAAGAGGTAAGATCTGAAAGATTTGTGTTGTGATAAAGGTAAGAATATTGAAAAGTTCTAGATCTGAAAGATTTGTGCTCTGTAGAAGTAATATAAGTGTAATTTTCTTTTTCAACAGTATGAATCTAGGTATGTTTGATAGATTCTATCCTAGCTTGAAAACTAGGGTATTAATAGATGAAAGAAGATTTGATATGAGTAGATATGATAAGAATAGTGAAAAATATGTTATACCTATGCATAGAAAGAATTTTTGGACTAATAAGTGTATGCAGGATCTTAGAAAGAAATGTTTGCAGGTTAACTACCATGATCCTAGTGCACAGTATAGGAAAGGATCAGGATCATTTAAAAGAAAGAGAGGATTAACCCTCTATTATAGCTGCAGAAAACCATGACATCTTGCTAAGGAATTATCTGGGAGAAGACCCAGTTGTCTTTGTTGCAAAGCTGTGGACCATGAAGTATTGGATTGTCCTCGAATGATTGCTAATCTTGAAGAAATAAATCTGAGACAAGAAAACCATAGGGCATATCCATAAACTAATATTATGACAGAATCCCAGAAATAATCAGAAAAAGTATTGCTACATATGAAAGAAACCCCGAATAACCATCGACATGTCATATTATCAGAGATCTTCAAAGAAAAAGAATGCATTGAAGAAAGAATAGGAGACTTCGACATTGACTGTGTTCTAGATGAGGAAACATAGGTGAATATCATGACAGAGAGAACTTGGGAAGCTATAGGGAGGCCTACTATGATTCCTTCATTAGGAGGAATATGACTATTCAAAGGAAAGTTGATAAACCTATGTGGAAAGCTCACCTGGATACCTATGAATGCCAATGGAACTTCGACAAAGGAAGATTTTGAGATTATTAAATTTATTGAGAACAATGCCCCATTTACCATGCTACTAGGAAAACCTTGGATTGAAAGAGATCAGGCCAAAAGGAAAGAAGAAGAAGAAGTTTTAGAGAAGAAAAAGCAAGACTTAAAACAATTCATGACTAGAAGGATCACACACTTGATTAAAGAATAGAAGAATAGATCGAAGCTATTTAACACCAGTGACCCGGGTGTCGAAGCTTTAAGAACACTAGAAGACCCACAGAAGATTGAAGTACCTATTTCAGATAAAGAAGAAGGATCACCGTCAAATCTTAGGAAAGAATCTCAACAGTGCGAAGTAACTATGCCAAAAGAAGATAAGAATCAGAATGGAAAAAGACATACCGAGATGAAGCTCACTGGGAAGAAGGCTGGAAAGATAAGTAAGAAGAGAGATAAGATCGAAAATTTGCAGAAGGTTCCAAAGGGAACCTCGCAGAAGTAAAATTTGCAAAATTGGAACTTCGTCAGGATATCAGAACAATGACACATGGCACTTCTGCATGGCGAAGAAATATAGTCGTTGGGGACATTATAACCGTTAGACCAACACTCCGAATGGGTAGAAAGAGATTTATGGATAGGCAACTCGCCATCCGACCATTGGGACCGTGCCATAATGGACATAACAAAGTTAATGAAGGCTTCATAGCCGTTGCAAGCAAACCGTTGCCGAGTTACCTATTTATCCCGTCGCACCATGCACTGAGAACACTTTTTCCAATCAAGAGTTTGAGCCCGCAGACCAAGTTGATTTTGTATAGTGATCATTGCACTCTTGTTGTCTGTTCTATTGCAGTATCTAAGTTACTCCCCAAACCCAAGATTGTTAACCCCGAGTGTGTATGTCAGATGAGTTGAGCGCTGCAGAGAAAGTTGTTAAAGAAGTTCTAATGGACCTCATGACTAAAAGAGTCATGTCAATGTCTATAGGTGTACAAGAATCATAGATGAGAGGACTGCCAGCCTCTCCATCAACTTCTCGTGGAGACGAACCATCCCGACCATCATATGAAAAGCAAACCAAGCATAGGGATGATCTAGTGAATGCCAAATTGATCTCGACTATATTACCCACCTATATTCCACCCCTAATCGGTGCAATAAATCAAGAAAAGGTGCCCAGAGATTTCGAATACACCTTGGTTATGGCATAACTCCCGAAGCGGATACACATAGTTTGAGCAGACCAAGATAAGATTGCAACATTGAAGTTTAGCGAATTCAACCTCAGAGATCACAAAGTCTATAACATACTCACCCCACATAAGTACCTGACCAAAAATAAAGGGAATAATTCGAATATAATCCCCCAGTCGTGGACTATGAACCTCGCGCAGTCCACTCTACTGAACGTCATGAAGATTCCCCACTTTGGTAGACACCAGGAATTCAATGCATGTGTCAAGATACTGCTTTCTTGTTACCATGGCGACTATTTTTGGCTAAATCACCATATAATAGTTGATCCGACACTGATCAATCGGATCACAGGGTTGAGTATGCAAGGACCTGATCCACAAGAGTTTTACCCCAGAAAAGCCATGGATCGTGGTCTAGCACAGAAGAGAAAGGACACTTATGGTGATGTCGAGAAGGGCACGCGAGGCTACAAGGTAGATTCTATCCAAAGTGGTGTAGTGCACCTCACCTGTCAGTTGATTGCAAGAAATTTAGTAAGAAAGAACTGACCTACCCAAGTCACCGGTTTTGTAGTTGACCTTGCAGGGAAGTGCGCAGAAGGCCTTCAGATGAACTAGACAAAGTACCTGGTGAACCAGTTGAAACTCGATTGTAAAGAAGCACATGATCAAGGATATGAATTTCATTTCAGCTGGCTCTTGATCCTTATAGATTTTATTTCCTGGGAGATGTTGGAAGGTATGACCTTCCCGGACATTGAGCCATTTGAACCACTAGCCGCGAATTTCAGTACACTGTGGTATTCAAGCGATATGAATAAACAGTGGAAGTCAAATGTTGTTTTTCATACCTATTACAATCAACTGAAGATAGCCATACAGTCTAAGCCTCGCATGACTCCAAACACTCTACACCGGTTCAGGCCTTTGATGAAGTTCAGTGCAGATCGACATTTTATTTACGTCACAACGTGCACTGACGAACACAAGAAACAACTTCAATCCTACTATAAGATGATGGAGGAGGACTTGGAGGAGATCACTAAGGATTGGTCAAAGGACCTCCTTATTCCAGTAGACCCTGCAGAGATATTTGACATCGACAACCCAGAAACAATGCAGGATACACCTGGACCCAGTAGGAAAAAGAAGACCGAAGAGGTCCAAGGATTAGACAACACATCCATGAAAATTGCTTCCATATCACTAGAGCAAGGAGGTGATGGTGAAGAGTTAGATGACAAAGAAGTCGAATAGAAGCAAGGAGATGAGGTTGATCCCCTGAAGAAGAGTAAAGGTTCACCTTTGAAACCTTCGTCCCGGAAGAAATCGAAGGCCACCATGACCAAGATGCAGACTATTCTCACCTCCGATGACTTCGACTTACCCATAGCAACCCTAGAAGATGCTTCGCTGGAAATAACAGAGAAACAAGAAGAAAAGCAAGAGGATATGTATGATCAAATTGAGATTGAGCTCTGAGGGGTACAACAAGTCCTACAGTCCAGCTGCGCAGTCTCTACTACACCGGGAGAACCAGAATTGGGAGATGATCCAACTCAACTGCATCGCCTAGCCAATGCAGTCGAAGCTCGCCTTCAACAAGCACAGGAAGAAACAAAGCAAGACACCCAGGCTTTGACATAAGTACAAGGAGTACTTGTAGAGCAACGCAGTGCTGCAGAACAAAAAAAGCTTGCTCTCCAAGCGAAGTTTGATGAATAAAAAGAACAACTACAACAAGAAAAGGAACAATTGCTCATATAGCAACTCAAAGTAAAAGAAGCGGTCAATAGAGCGCTTCTCTCTATGATATTCTTAGAAATTAAGGCAAAATACCAAGTTACACAACAGATGAACCAACTCGCAGAAGACATCCAACAACTACAACAATGCATAACAGATTTAGAGCTACGCACTGTACCTGAGACCCCACAAGATGTAAGAGACCAAAGAGAAGAAACTTCCTGGAGCACAGTTGAAAGGCTAAAGGATATTACCCTGGAATGTAAGAAACTCACTGATTGCAATGCCCAGACCTATGAAAAACTCATGGAGAACCCATAATTGAATGTACTGGAGTTGCAACTCCAAGAGGAAAAGTATCAAGATGAAAATATACAGGCACAACTAAAGCCCCTATCAACTGTGGAAATAATGAAGTGCTCCCAAGAGAAACACACTGCATAGTAGCAGATCCACACTATCCAGAGCAGAGTTATGGAAGTAACTGAGAGGCTCCAACCTATACAAGATAAGGCCTATCAATTGTTTACAAAGGTAGAAGGCCAAGGAGAAGAGATAGAGCAGGTTGTCACTACATCTGAACAACGTCTAGAGGGACCTATCAACAATGTCTAGAGGGACCTATCAACAATGCATTCATCCAATAGTTCACTGGACAGGAGGCTGTAGCACAGCAGCAAGTCGAAGCAGCTCAAGCCAAGATCGAAGCATTCGAAGCAGAACTAGTCAGATCAGAGTGACTCGGGATGAGTCACAAGTGAGTGTTGGGGGCCTATTGGACCTTGACCAAGTTTTGGGAGATCCTTGGTCAAGTTTGACCTATTTTGGGACTTCGACAACCTATCGAAGATGGAGCACAAGACGAAGAAGAGATCGCGTGATCTTGACCCCTTTTTGGGTCCTTTTTGGGATTTGGGATTAGGTAACAGGTATGGGATGTCGGCCCATGGGTTTACCCATGTTTAGGCCTATTTTGTAAAGTATAAATAAGTATCTAGGTGAAATAAGTAGAGGGCCAATAAGATAAGTTTTAAGTGCAAGTATGGTTTGTAAATGCTCTGTGCATATTGTGAGAAACTTGTAGAGCTAAGTGCAAGTGGTTGTAACAGACTGTGAAAGGCTTTGTGCTAGAACTAGATTGGGGAAGGAGGATCTGGCGAGGTAGGGTTTTTATGGATCTGTGCATGTAGATGACTGATTGAATCTAATAAAGAAGAATATTTGGTGGACGTAGCCCCAGGGTGGGGGTGAACCACGCACATACTGTGTTATTCTTCTCTGTGCGATGTTCTGATGTGTTTATGTATTTACTTGATAAGTGCTTTGATATAGATAGATAGATCTTCTTGTGCTTTGTGCTTATGATGACCCTGGATACTAGATCTGACCTATGTGAACTTGCTTAGTGCTCGAATCTACCAGATCTAATCTATTTCTTTATGTTAACTGCTTAGATACATTAGATCTGGGTGAATGCTGTGATGATCTGTTTTATCTGCGAAGTAGATATTGCTTAAATAATGACGAAATGACGGTGCTAAGTGCTCTATTAAGTATTATAATCATATATATGTGTCCCAACTAAGGTTGCAGACACCTGAGTCCTGCAACCACCCCTTCCTCTACCTTGGGTGAGACTTCATCTACTTCACAGGTGTTGTCGAAAGGGTCGGTAGTTAGGGTTTTGTTGGTGTGTTGTTGTAGCGTTGAACCCTGGGTCTACCCTTGTGCCAACAGAATACCGTAACTGACTTTGAAGTGACTGAAATCATGGGGGATAAGGACCCTTACCTTGCACTACTTGGAATTGATTGGGCCTATGAAAACTATGCAGTAATTGACTTAAATAAAGACACCATGAACTTTGAGGCTGATGTAATCAAGGTATTTCAACCCTTGGATCCATATGTGGGGCCCAAATATATAGAGCCAATAGACAATAATATGAAGGGAGAAGACTTGGATCAGTTGTAAACTGTAACAACAGGAACACGAGACGATTATATAAATCCTACTTTTGATGGATCGGTAAGTTGGAGGAGTATATAGTCAGTAGACAAAGATTCAGGATTGGCTTTTGAAAGTTGGCATCAAGGCTCGTATGAAATATTGTCAAGGAGATGCGCAACTGTTAGAGAAACTATATGGGTTGGGACTGATGTCAGAGAACACCCAGTATATGATGGCACCTTAGGACTTGACATTTTTTTGCTCAGCATGGAAGAAAAGGTAGTAGAGGATCAAAGGATTTGAGTACTAGATGTATCCCTTTAGGACACCCCTGCTAGATGGTGGGCCAATCATAAAGCCTTACTCAGAAATTGGGATGATGTGAAGCAAGCTATCAATTATAGGTTTCAGAATAAGGAGAAGATGGAATCAAAGATGCAGACGGATTTCCAATTTGCACAACTTTTCAACGGAGAATCTTATCCTAGAGAACATATTGAATAATGCGTGACACAGTGGCAAGTTGCGGAAATACTCTCTCGCTTCTGGGTTTATTTATTTCCCCACTCCCTAGCTCCAATCCCAAAATATTGGTTCCTACATGAGGAAACAAGAAGACAGACTAGTGACTGGAAAACGTTGGCAGCTCATTTTTGCAAGGAACTCTCGTTTACAAGTAAGTACCCTGATCTTGAAGTAGTCCTGCAAAATATTAAAGAATTTATTTTTACAGATAATAGTAATTAGAAATCAAACCTAGTGGTATGTCCAAAACATATCCGATAACTTTAGACTAATCTTCACTGACCCTCAACCAAGAAGCCTATAGCATACTATAAGATTAGTAGGGATTCCAAAATCCTAGATGAAATAGAGGAATTGAGAAACCTAGCCATTAAAGAGACAGAAGGGAACCGAGAAATCCAAAACACCATACCCGGTCAGACTGATAGTTCCTACAATCACCCATTAAAGTTGTGCAAAGTCAATATAGGGACGACAAAGTAGCCTAAGATAGCTATGGTTGGAGACTACTGGGATGAGAAAACTAGTCAATAAATACAAAGTTTGTTGCGAGAATATGAGGATTTGTAGCCAAATACGTTTTCAGAGTTAAAGGGAATCAAAGGAGTTATGGGAGAAATGAAAATTGAATTGAAATCAGGATCCAATCTAGTGAGGCATAAACCATACCACCTTAACTCTAGAGTAAAAGAGAAGGTTAATAAGGAGATAGACAAGATGTTGGAAGCTAGACTTATTTTTGCAATGGAAGAAGCAGAATGGGTCATCCCAATAGTCATTCAAATCAAGAAAGGAACAGAGGATATCAGGGTCTGTGTAGACTATAGAAGCCTTAATTATGCCTGTGTGCATGACCTTTTCCCAACACCTTTTATTGATGAGGTGCTAGAACAGGTTGCAGGGAAAGAAGCGTACTCATTCACAGATGGATTCTCAGGCTATCACCAAGTAAGGATTGTTGAAGAGGACAAAAGGAAGACCACATTCATAATAGAATGGGGGTCTTTTTCATACAACATGATTCCATTTGGCTTAAAGAATGCCCATGCAGTTTTCTTTAGTATTTTAATAGCAACTTTTAGAGAGTTCATTCATAATTTTATAGAAGTCTATATGGATAATTGGATGATATACAATATTCTCAAGGAATATGTAGCATTGTTACATATAATGTTTGACAAATGCAGAGAATTGTAGATATAATTGAATCTCAGAAAGTATATCTTTTGCATACCACATGGGAATTTATTGGGCCACATAGTTATTTTGAACATGCCACCACCTACGAATGCTAAGAAGTTGCGCTCCACAATGGGACACATAGGGTACTATCACAGGTTCATTAGAAGATATGAAAACATTATTGCACCTTTGGAAAACCTATTGAAAAAGGCCGTAATGTTCCAATGGACCCTAGAATGTGATAAAGCATTCGAGACCCTAAAGGAGAAGAGCAGCACAACACCGATTCTAATATTCCCAAACTGGGAAAATGAATTTCACGTCCACATAGATGCTTTAGGTATTGCCTTAGGAGATATCTTAGCACAACCTAGAGATGGAGCCATGGATCATCCTATTTATTTTGTGAGCAGGAAGTTGTCACAAGCTAGGCGCAACTACACAATGAACGAAAGGGAGGGTTTAGCCATGATTTATGCTTTGCATAAATTTAGACATTATTTGCTAGGTTCTCATTTTAAGTTCTTTACAGATCATTCTGCATTGAAATATGTAAAAAAACCTGTGTTGGAAGGGAGAATTTGTAGGTGGTTGCTACTATTTCATGAATTCTCTTTTGAAGTAATTACTAATCCTGGAAGATGCAACGTAGGACCTGTTGGCGATGGAGGTCACTCCTGGATTGCTTGCAGGAGCAGAGCCCGACGCCCATCAGTTTATTGTCACGTTTTCTTTAAAGGTGATCAAATGGAAGGAAACGCAGAACGATATCGTCTCAACTCAGAAACCAGACCAGGCATGCATGGACGAGTGAGGTCTTGATAAACTCCAAACAGTGGGTCGTAGTAAAAGGGTGAGCAGGTGGAAGACTTACACAAGAAGGGTGCAAGGGTCTATCACAGACATCCGGTTTGTAACAGACTGAAGAAGAATGCATTCGAACACAAAATCCTTTCACATTCAAACACAGCTACCAGGAATCGCAACAATGTCACAACAAATCCTTTATCATAACAAGATTTCTAAGTTCACGTGAATCCTTCAACTATGAACTCCCCGGCATAAGACGAAACCAGATGGAAAGAAAAGAAAAACTGTTTGTTATGAACCAAGAAGTTTCACACACAGAGGCATAACCAGGAAACTAGAGTATGTCGCTGAAACTTTACAGTCGGGAGCTTAGCTCTACCATCGATAGATACCAAAATGGAAAAAATGCCTACATATACTCAAAACAACAATAGCAGTGGAACCAAGAAAATGCATTGAAAGCTTTGCGTCTGCATGGCTTCTGAAAGTCAACATCTGAAAGATTGTGCAACTTATGTCAGACGCAATCTTAATTGTTTGACAGTTCCAACGGCGAATCGACATGCCTTAAATTCATGGCCGTGCTCTCCCATTAAGGCAGAGGCGATATCGAACCACCACCAATTGCTTCAATAAATGCTTCTTGGGATTGAGAATGGCCCGACCAACTCAGAATTTCGGGCTACGGAAACATTCTCGCGCTGCCACCTGGAATAACCGAATAGCTTGAGGGATGGGCATGGAGGCCAGCGCAGAAGATGAGTGCATGACAGGAATGGTGGTGCTGGGTTATAAGGGCATGGAAGGAGTGACGAAATGAGAGAAGGATGATGGAGGACGATTCGTGGCCGAAGACATCGGGTAGAAGGGAAGAAGATGGGAGAAGTGAACTCGCCTTCGGGTGAGAGGCTGACGTGGAAAGGAAAGGAACGGGACATGTGGCAAGAAGCAAGTGGATGGTGAGAAAAAGAGAGAACCACCTGGACCAAACGGATGAGGTGTATGAGTGACACACGACAGCGGGAGAAAGGTGGACTAGAAGATGACAAGGCAGGAGAGTGGCCCATGCTGGCTAAACATGGAGCGGCTGAGAAGGGCGGGGTTGTTTAAACGTCGTTGATCTGGGTGCCTCGATCGTGGCCGTCGGAAAGCTTCATATGGGATTTCGGACCCCCCCCCCTCTGCTTAAAGGTAGAAAGGCGGGGGGGGGGGGGGGGGNGCCGTTGATCCGAGCGCGCTGATCTGGGTCGTCGGAGAGGTGCGCCCCCAATTCCGGACCCCCCCCCCCGGCCTAAAGGTAGAAAGGCAAGGGGGGTCCGGAATCCAATGCACGCCGTTGATCTGAGCGTGCGAATATGGACCGCTCGGACTTGCGTGTTGTTTATAATCGGTGCATTATCACCCAAAACTTAGGACAAATGGGTTTTAACCCATCCTTTCGCACTCCAACCCCCTTAACAAGAAATATCACTAACATTTGGCTTCATGGGGGATAGAGTCGTCCCTGTGATGCTCTAAGAACTCTTTTGTAGACTTAGTGCCTTTGCTGTTGGGCTATGGAGTCATTTATTAGTCCGAAAAATGAAATAAAAAAAATATTTACAAAACAAAAACAAAACGAGCCGACTGCGGCTCAAAGAAAACATTTCTTTAAGAAATGCCCATTGACTGGGCCATTAAAAACTTCATTGCCTTCCAGATCCTGCAACCTGTAGGTGTTGTTGGAAAACACTTCAAGGATCTTAAAAGGCCCGAACCAGAGGGCATCAAATTTACTTTGTTTTCCCTTTCCTTGCCTGGGTGCATCCCATTTGAGCACCAGATCACCCTGCTTGAACTCTTTCTTTTTTCTTTTCCTGTCAAAAGCCTGCTTGATCTTCTGCTGACGATTGTAAGCTCTGTCCAGGACCTGTTCTCGGATCTGCTGCACCTCCACCATCTGATGAATTCTTCTGAGCACATGGTTAGGTTCCCCCTCATAGTATTGGAGGAGATTTTCCACAGACAAGGCAAGATGAGTGGGGAAGACGACCTCAATCCCATAAACAAGCTGGAAGGGTGAGAGACCCAGGGATTTATTTGTTGTCACTCGGTTGACCCAAAGTGCGAATTTGAGCTTTGAGTCCCAGGCCCTTCTATTATCCTCTAATAGCTTTTTGATAAGCTTGATCATGCTTTTATTAGAGGACTCTGCCAATCCGTTTCCCTGAGGATAATAGGGAGTGGAGTGAATCAGTGAAATCCCAAATTGTTCGCAAAATTCGATCAGAGGCTCAGACTGAAATGGGGAAGCATTGTCAGTGACAATTTTGCTAGGGCAGCCAAACCTAGCTATGATGTCCTCCAGGAAGCTGATGATTGCTTTGTGAGAAGTGCTTCTGGTAGGGACAACTTCTATCCATTTAGTGAAGTAGTCAGTTGCTGTCAAAATCCATCGGTGCTGCCCACTTGAGGGAGGATGAATTTCCCCGATAAAGTCCAATCCCCACTGCTGAAAGGGCACTGAGACCACCACAGGTTTCAATGGTAGGGATTTAAGCTGCTTCTTCCCTGAGAACTTCTGACATTTGATGCAAGCTCTAATTTCCCTGCAGACATCAGGAAATAAGGTGGGCCAGTAGTACCCAGCTCGGAGGATCTTGTGAGCAGTGGTCTTCCAAAAATAATGGCCTCCACAGAGACTGTTATGGAAATCATTCATAACTTTCTGGGCCTGCTGTGGGTCCAAACACATTAGTAATATCCCCTGGGGGTCTTTCCAATACAAGGCTTGGCCAATAAGACAATACCTGACAACTTTGAGCTTTAAAGCTCTGGCTTTACCTTTTTCCATCCCATCAGGTGGTCTCAACTCCTGCAGGAAATACAAGATATCTTTGTACCAGGGGCATGCTAATAGTGGCACATTGACTTGGGAACCCCTGTCGGATGTCTCGGCTTGCTCATTGATAAAATTGATTTCCAAAGCTTTATAATTGGATTCGGCCAGGAGCTTGGCCAAGCCCTGCCCCTTTATTAGCTTGGTGGGCTTAATTTCCAAGTCGAATTCTAGGATCTTGGCGATCCATTTACCTCTTCTTCCGTCTATGTCAGGCTGTATAAGAATGTCCTTCACAGAGGTTGAAGGGACATATGCAATGATCTT